>JBBPJO010000019.1:0-64295 GCA_038088815.1 Boletus nobilissimus | reverse complement strand
ATCACATCTGCTTAGAACTGACCAAATATGCTCATTTATTACTGAATCGTGTACATGGATCTGCTGGTATATGCTGTACAATGCTAGTAAGGAGAATCTAAGCTGCCTCAATGAGCGAGACGAGAACGCGGGTCCAGAGCGACATAAAAGATATGAACGAGAGCACGGCAAATAAGAACTTGAGTCCAGAGCAAGGACAAACTTGAGACGAGCAAGAGCGCAGCAAATGGGGTCCAGAGCGACAAAGAAGGAGACAGGTAGATGAAAGTGGATATGAATATTGCAGCGGTGGTGGCGGCGAGTGACGATAATAATAGGTTCAAGCCATTGAAGCTGCCAAGGGCAAGGAGGAGCAAGACCGTGACTTGATAGTAGATGGGGCAAACTTTGTTGATGAAAAGAGGTATGCGAGGGCGCTAGTGGACCATTCCACGGCACATGGAATCCCCATCCTTCCAGGATCTGTTCTCTACCTATTTTGCATCAGTTAGTGACTGAGAATCCGCAAATGATGTGCACCAGTGCCTTGGATTCCCTTACATAGGCAGTGTGCTGCTCCTGACTGAGTTCCTGGTTCCAGTACACACGGAATTCTTCTGACGTTCCGTCATGGATTTGACTTTTCCAACGGAGAGCGCACAAGTTGCTGGTTTCATCATGCAGATACGTTAGCAATAAATCCTGGTACAGTAGGGCACTTACTATGCTGTTTTATTCTTTGCAACACGCATCTTTCCTTTTGACCCTCCCTTCGACCTGCTTGTGCTGACCAGAGTGTCTGTGCTCTTCCCTCTGTTGCTGTTTGACTTGGCCTCAACAGTGGGCGGAGGTATCTGAGGGAGGGGAGGGAGTTTCAGTGTAATGCTCTTCTTTACGAGCTTCGCTCTGTCAACTCTGTCAGTAAACCTTTGTAAAATATATAGTCTATGCACAAAGGGTCTACCATGATTATTTCTTGAGGCAATGAGGTCTGTGAAGGTGTTGTCCCAACTGCGATTGGTGGTTCTGCAAACCCGACACCAAGTGATTCCAAAGTGCTCGGCAAGGGGGAAGTTGTTGTCCTGGCCACGACTGGTGGTTCCGAAGTGGTGGATGAGGAAGGAGGAGATAACTGGATGGAATTGGATGACTCGAAAGGCACACTGGCAGGTGGTTCCAGACTAGACGAACAAGACTCAGAAGGGGGTGCCTCAACTGTGGTGGAGGGTTCTATGCTAGGCAGTGGAGACTTGGAAGCGGACAACTTGACAGGTACAGATGGCTCTGGGCTAGAGGATTCTATGCTGGGCAACGGAGAAGCAGACGGCTCGCCGACAGGTACTGGCACTTCCAGACTAGACGAATCAGAAGCCTGAGGGGATGCCTTGACCATAGCAGAGGATTGTATGCTGAGCGAGGGAGAAGCAGGTGACCCAACAATGGCAAAGGGTTGTATGCTGAGCGAGGGAGAAGCAGGTAACCCAACGATGGCAGAGGGTTGTATGCTGAGCGAGGGAGAAGCGGGCAACCCAACGATGGCAGAGGGTTGTATGCTGGGTGAGGGAGAAGCAGGCGACCCGACAAGTACAGATGGCTCTGGGCTAGATGAAGAGGAAGCATGGATAGTAGACTCCTCTGCTTGATGACAAAAAAGTTAGTAGGGCGAATACATCTATCTCAAACTTACCTTTGAATTTTTTTGCTGGAACGTCCGACTTCTTCATCTTCGCCTTGCATTTTCTGTTTTCTGTAGTGGGTTGTTCATCCACTCCCAGGGTCCCCTCTTCCTCCTTGACTTTCCCGTTTTTCAACAGGTTCCTGTCCTTGTCGAGATTGTTGCGAGCCCAACTGGGGTAATCATTTGAGCATAGAGTGTCGAGCTTCCAATGGTTTTTTGCAAGCTTGAGAAAGGGGAATTCCCTGTAAACGATGGTGAATACAAACTCCTTTTCAGAGGCGTCTGCCTTGCCCCAGCTTGGTGGACCTTTCTTCTTCACCAGATCTAACCAACAGGCTCGCATGAGTTTGCGGATCGCTTTGAGTGTTGCGTCGGTGACTGCAGCACCGTTCTCATCCTCTAAATAGGCCAGTTTCCAACGGGGGTCTTTGTGTGCCTTGGCGGTGTGTGTTCCACTGGTTGTATTGATCAAGTGTCCAGAATTGAACCAATGGGTACATCTCCGCTGAGGCCTAGGCTGTCTTGGTGGGAATAGTGGCGGCCTCCGGCTTCTGTAAGGATGCCGAAAGCTGTTTGAACAGACATCTGTTTCAAGTAATCTTATCAATACTTGCAATATATATAAAATACCCACTTTAATGTATCCCGCTCAGTTGTAACCTTCATTAGTTCCGCCTCGAGGGAGTTGCATCGCTCCAGCAGTCCTTGTATGTATGCCTGCTGCATGACACATGCATATATGCTGTGTGTGTGTATGTAACGAGATTACTCACCTGATTCAGATAACCATGTACCTGGTTTCCTTGGGGCATTAAGGGGGTGGCGTTGCAACTAAAAAACTCCGGCGTCTGAGGATGTATTCCCTCGGAGGAGAACCCTAGATTACTGTGAGTCTGAACAGCAGTGCTGTTATTACTAAACGAAGAGAAATCATAGGTATTCATGATCAGAAAGAACTATCTAAGCGGTGATTTGAATGGTGGTATAGGGTAGAGATGAAAAGATGAAATTGAGATAAGATGAGAGTAACTCCGATGCGGCAAAAGCTGCGAGTAGTGCCGACACACCTTTATGAAAATTTATCAAGATATTCGCCTAGCTGAATATGTTTGCACTACCAATGTTACCCCTGCCGATCAAAAAAGCTCCGTTGCTTGATATGTCGGGCAATGTTATTCTTCTTCATATCGACAACATTGTCCCACAATGGGACACTTATACCTTTGTACTTGATATCAAGGAACCTGGAAGAAAGGTAAGTTTGGTTCATATCGATTGACCTGTTGGACTAAATGATCGTTAGCAATTTGTGGTTCGCATTTCACGCGATCCTATTGAGAAAGTTGATGTGTACGTCCTCGTGTTTTAATCTCATACACGTGTTTCACCCAAACTTTAAAGTGAGACTCAGACCGAGCATCTTGGCCTTCCGAACTCGAAGGACATGGCTGATACGTACATATATTTCCATTTCATCAATGTGTACTAACTTTACTCCAGGGCAACTCAAACTGAGCCCGAGATCGTTGCCATCAAGTCTGGGGAACAAAAGCAAATTATCCTCAAGCTCGAGGATAAGGAGATCTCGCTTAATACCGAGGCTAATTTCATAAGGTATGTCACTCGCTTAATACCGAGGCTAATTTCATAAGGTATGTCACTCGCTTAATCACGATGGAGATTGATACTATAGATTACATATGTAGCTGTCCAACCAATCCATGTGTCCTTCTTACCCGTCCCCCAGGGTCAAGAGGAAAACTCGAGAAGTACCTAGTCCGTCCATTCGAACACTTGGCTATTCAAGAACAGAGTGCGGCTGGACAAGCTGCTGCTGCTGAGATGAAAGAGCGCCAAGAGGAACGTATTCACAAACACATTCGTTACGAGTAATTACTTACAACGAGGCATTCGACTAGTAAATTTGTAAAGGTATACAGTAATGTTCAATTCACCAAAATGGTCTTGATGTTGAGTGAGCGGGAACAAAATCACATCGTATTCTAGCCGATAATTGGTCTATGCAACTGGATAATCTAAATCTACTCTGTGTTGTCGTCATCCTCGGTGTTCAGATCATAAGCCACACCAAGATCAGAGACATTTAGACCATGCTTCTCAATCATACAAAACCTCTCCTCCTTGAGCCCTGATGGTAAACGGATTTGATGAGGCACCATCGCCACGACACTGTATATAGCCTTGACATCAAGAATGGTAATTAAATTGAGAAATGTTGAGGCAGCAACGACCTGAAACGACTCTTTGAGGATGTCCTGGTTGGGTTCCAAGTATAGCTTGAGTATAGCAATATTATTAAAAAAAGAGTGACCATCTGGTGATGTTTCAGCAAGCTGTGCAAAAAACTGAACCTCCCCGATGTGAATCATGTCGTTTTGCTTCACCTATATCATGAAAGGTACTCAGCATTTTGTCAAAACACTATAGACAAAAAAAGTACCTTGACATTGCGAAAGATTTGTAAATGAGTGGGCTTGATAGAAAGTTCGCCCCAGTGGGAGTGTGCAATCTGGCCATTGGGAAGACGGAGTCATGCCCACTTGGTGATACACAGAATGGGCTGACCGGCAGGCAGATAGTCTCGGATGGCAGTGAGAACATCAGGTTCCAGTGGAGGGGGGTTTTGGTCTCGCTTGCGAAGAAATATGAAGCCATCTCCGAGATCGGTAGATGGCTGCGGGAGGGGTTTGGGCGGCTCATCGAGTTCTGGTATGATGGAAAGCAACGTGTTGACTTGGCAACGCCTTACACCCTCTTGAGCGAAGTTGGCATATGGCCGCAAAGGTTGCCGTAGCTCTTGTCCAAGGTTTCCAATCGTGCGTTCCATAGTCCACTGAGCATAGCATATCGGAGGCCCTTTGTAGATTGCCTCTGGAATGAGATGAACAACTTGATGTACTGCCGGACGAACAAAGTGGATGCGGGAGTGTTTCATTTGATAATAGAGCAACTCGAACTTGTGCTCCCATGTACAGAGAAGGTGATGGGCATCTTGGAGTTGTTGGGAAGATATCTGATGCTGGCACATAATTTGGAAGCCGCGGACAAGTTTGCAGAAGTTGAACCAATATTTCAAGGGAAGAAGTGTCTGGAGGAGGAAGGGGGCATAGCCAAACAAATATAACTGGAATTCCCAGGTCTTGTACTGGGTATTGATCTTCTCCACGATATTGCGGGGTTTGCAATCAAACGACCCTGGAAGAAAGCTCCCCGCCTTCTTAACGAGCTCGCCATGCCTCGTCCACGTAGCTTGATCCTGCAATACTGCCCAGTCCCACGTGGATTTATCGTCGTCGGGTCCTGCATCGATTGAACCACGCCATAAGGAGATCAAGAGGTCTGATATATTACTGGCAAGGTGCATGATATCTGTCGTCATGCACAATGGAACGCCAAGGGAACGAGAGGGTTGGAGGCCAAGGATAAGCGGGGGTTTTGTTAGACCAGTGTCTGTCTTCATTTTGTTCCATTGCGTCGTATTGTTAATGGACACAATCTTTGTCAGGTTTTGAGCATACTCGGATGAGCCGCCAGAGGGTAGGTCAAAGACGTCTACATCGTCATGATCACCAGGACCGCGAGGATGATCACGGGGACATAGGAGGGCAGGGTAGTAATGTGTACCTTTTCGACAACCGAGAACACCGCAGTAGAGGCGACAACCATTCTTCCCACTATGGCCTACCATACTGTCCCAGTAGACAAGTCCGGGGCCGTCAGCTGTGGTGAGGTAAAAATAGGGTCGGGAGATATAGCGTGTGTTCATGAGGGCATCCCAAATCGAGAGCCCCTCTCATTGGATTGCAGCAAGATGGTGAAGACCTGGGAAAAGAAAAGAGTCGACATTCTTGGGTTTACGAGGGCCTGGGATAAAACCACCAGGGAGGACATTAACTTTGCGGTATTGGGTATCTGGGGAAAGGTTGATGAGGATCCAGATGTATACCCAGCAATCCGACTCCTTGCTATCATAGAGTTGGGCACCATTGATTGAAACCATAAGAACGACGTCATGTTCTTTAATGTTGCCATCAAGAATAGCAGCGAGGAGGTCCCACCCTGCTACCATGTCGTCTAGGATAGGTATTGTGCCTGCATCTTGATCGAGACCTGCTTGTCGAAGCTGGTTTAAGATGGCCTGAGTGCGTTCCCAAAGATAATGCATTGCACGGGCACTGGACTGGCTCTGAAACCAGGCTTGAATTTGAGGACCAACAGGGATTGTTGTAAATTGTTGAGCCGGGATTCGAATACCAGACTGGTCTATTGTTAGTAGGAGCTAAAATATACAGAGCAACGTAAAACTTACTTCAAGGTGTTGTTGCTGCCAACGAGATGTCTGACAAAGGCTGCACTCGTCGAGATTAGTGTAGGGGCCGGTAAAAGCATGACATGAATTTGGACACATGTCATGCCGAATGGCCTCAATGCCAGTGTAAACAGCGATGAGCCTCTCGACACCCCGATAGCTTTGAATGTCCTCAATGCCAGGTACATCACTAAAGTTTGATTTGAAGGAACAGATAACGCGATCGTATGCAGTTTGGGATGCATGTTCAAGAGCTAGATACGTGGCAATGGAATGTTGGATACCACGACTGGGGATATGAAGAGGCATATCGGGGGGGTCACGAAGTCGTTCTAACGCTTGGTCATTTAGTTTTGCGACCAGATCCAGTGTCAATGCATCCACAAGCAGCTGAACAAACACCATTGTGTGAACAATTGGCATGAATGTGGCAGAGTGGGAGAGCTCGTCTATATCAATCTGAGGACGTTCCTGTCTTTTATAAACAATATTACAAGCCTGAGGCAGATCGAGTTGACGGGGAGGAGGTGGTGGAGGACTAGGAGAAGAGTGGTGAGGTGGCGAGGTGGCAAGGGAAAATCCACAGGAGGAGGACTAGGAAATCTAGAGGGGGAGAGGGAGCACCGAGGAGGCAACGGAAAAAACGGTGATGGTGAGCGAGTTTGTGACATTTCAATGTCTACATTGACTGGGCTGGCCTTTAGAGAATATCAGCAAGGTGAGGATGAAGGAATAGTTTGTGAACTTACTGGACAGCTACGTTTAGAGGGTTCGTCCAATTGTAGGTCCTCTCGCTGGTCTCACTTTTGGCCTGGTAAGACATTGTTGTGCCTGCGAGTGGCTGTTCCTCTGGAGCGGCAAGGAGCAGTCTGAGATACATCGTTGAATTTAGCTTCCTGGATCCGTGCGCGTTCGTCATCAGAGGGAGCATCGCGCAAATGGCAAAAAAAAGTCGCAGCTGATACGATATGAGGTCGGCTTTGACAGTAACGATAGCAGATACAAGTGAGCTGAGCAACCTCTTCCTGGCCGCTTGGTTCCTCCATGGATCCCAAAGGCAGAAGACGAGTGGGAGCAGAAGTAACACTGCTCGCTGCAAAAGGCAACTGATGTGATTAGATTGCGGGTACGTTGTTGCAGCGTTGCAACATTGAAATTGAAACGTTGAAACGTTGACGTGGATGCTGCAAGTTGCAGCACATGCTACGGTGCATTGAAATATTGAAACGTTGACGTGAATGCTGCAAGTTGCAGCACATGCTATGGTGCATTGAAATATTGAAAGTATGTCACGCGATGGAAGCATGTACATATATAACATGTAGAATCAGATACTAACATATGAAACATATATGAACATCCGAAATCATGCCTGACCATAAGGGGTGTTCACTGGGGATCATCCCATGCTTTGTGGGTGGAAATTACATCACAACATAAGCTTTCATTTCGGCTTATAGCCCCTATCACAGCAGTAATACTTGGAGCACAGTGAGGCTTACAAGTTATTGCATTTCTTTGTATCTAGTACATCTAGTTACTTTTCTCTAGTTTCTACTAGACTCGTAGCAGTAGAGGAAGACCAGTAGTATATCTACATAGCTAGGAATAAGCCAACCCTTTTTCCTTAGACAATAGTCGGGAAAGGAAGAACAACCGGGGAGCCAATTGACTAAGTACTCTCACTCACTCAGTAGACTAGTTCTATATCCCTTTTCTTCTGTTTGATCTGGTAGTTAGCGTTGTCCTATCACCAGCTTATAGTCAGATTGGGCCCGGAGGATAACTGTGTATAGATTAACCTAGCATCTAGCAGTCCAAATCCTGAACAAATGACAACGTGCGGTGCATCTGGAGGATGTGGTCAGGCGGGGACATGAGGTCTGGTCAGTTCTGGATCTGGTGTGGTTGGAGGACCTATAGCCAACCTTGTGACAGATAAAGCATTTATTGCTCCACATATACTCAGTGCACTGAGTCGGCGATAGGCGTATGGCATCTATGTCCATTGCATACGGGTCTCGGTGCGAATGAGAAGAGGGTGCCGGGATATGAGGAACACCCTTTCGTAAGGCTCCAATCCTCTGCAGCTGTTGGGAGAATTGGCCAGCTTTCTTTATCCAATCCTTGTAGTCATCAGGGATCTTGTCACAAGAGAGGATCATAGTTGCGAGCTTGGGATTGAGGCCGTGGATAAACCACTCCATGAGAGCGTGTTTGTCAGTGATTCTGGACTTCTTAGTGAGAAGTTGGAACAGGAAGTGTATGTAGTGAACCCGTCACTCCAAGTTCCGTCGGAATCTTTTCCAGCAGTCTGGCGAAGTTTGGAGAGGTTGATCCTAGCCTTAGCAGCTATGTCATAGGGAGAGAAAGCGGTCTCGAACGCCTGTCTAATCTGTGTAAAGGTCGTTTCTTCATTCGGTATCTGGGTGTTGCCCAGCTTCATAAGCCATCCTTCAGCAAAGGTCTTTCCACAGCCCTTACTGGTCTTATTCAGAAAGGTAAGGCATTTGGTTGTATCCATGAAAAGCTTGTCATTGATAGTGAAGTAGGCTTCCATTGAGAGGAGCCATCTGTGAGAGTTCTCTGCCTTCCCGGAAAAGTCCTCAGGAAGGCCGGCCTTTATTTCTGAAACCATATCATCATCTTCTGGAGCCGGGTCAAAGTCAGGGGATGTTGTCTCGGTTGGTTCTGGGTCAATGTCATGGAAAACTACAGGGACTTCCTCATCAGGGGGGATCAGCGATCCAGGTGGGGTCGGAGTAGAGGGGCAGGGAGGGATGGCGGCTAATTCAGAGATAGAGGGAAGGTAGTTGGGGTTCCAACCTTGGCTCCGGTTGACTTCCTTGAGAGTGTTCTGTCATTCCCTGTATGCAGTGATATTCTCCAGGGAGGAGCACCTATCGGGTAATGGGAGATGGAAGGGGTGCTCATCAGGGAGAAGGTGAAGTCTTGAGAGGTGGGAGGAGAAATGGAAAGAAGACATGGTGGGTTCTTCAGGGGGGGAGTCAGAATTGGAGGGTACTCTGAATCTGCCGGGGCGGGATATGATGGGTGTGGGGAGTGTCCTCTATGTGAGAGTAGGGACAAGGGGAAAAGCTAGTTCTTTTGTAATGCACAGCATAGCATGCTGTGATACTTAAGATACTAAGCTCAAACAAGGATGGAGAAAAGAGTGAGGGTACAAGTGAAGTTTGTAGTCCTAGTGCCAAGCTTCGAGATGATGCGAAGCCTAAGCGGTCTCACCTATTCAGGTATGAACTAAGCACTGACTGAACTCGGTGGTTACTAGAAACAACGCTGGTATTGCATAGAACTAGCTTAGGGAAAATACAGGAGGGCGAGAGAGCGCCCTTATATATGGTAGGCCCCTTCTAAATATGGAAATGGTGTGCAGCACCTCTAGTCATAATGAGTCACAAATGTATGACTTGATGTGCAAGCTCAAGAGTCAGTATGAGTCATGAAGAGTCATGACAAGTTAGAAATATAAAGGCTATGCCGCAGGCGATGAAGTCCGAATAAGGCGACTGCGGCGGAATGGAAAGGAAGTCTGAAATAGGTATAGGCGGGGCGCCATGTGAGACAGAAACAGAAAGGAATTGGGAGACATATCTGGTATAATGGAGGATGACTCCATTACAAATACAACTGCGCACAGTGAAGAGAATGAGACTAGGAGTCGAGTGATCAAAAGAACAAGTGCAAAAGTATACCCCCTCAGTAGACCGTAACACTCAGACTTGGTTCATGAGACGGTTCCACTCAATGATGTATTTGGAAATGCACTGGGTATCTTTCATATGCAGCTGCTTGAGTTGAGCCTCTGCTTCAGTGACAGGGTCATGAGGACCGAAGTTGGTCTGGAGTTCATACAGGAGTGATTGCCAATTGTCCATCCAGAGGGGACAGTTTGCTGGAGGAGCAACTCCAAGTAAGTCTGGCTTAAAATAATTGAGTGCCATCCCTTTGAGGTAGGACTGGGCAAAGGTTACTCTGCTCCAGTCCTTTTTGAAGGATTTCTCATTGGCTTGGCAATTGATCTTGCATTGCATGACAAAAGAATGAAGTTTCTTCGGGTCAGACCTGTCAAAGGTATCCGGTTCTCGGACCTTGGTTTTCATGTTACTAGAGGTATTCTTGTGACAGAGAGCCATTCAGGTCATGTCGCAAATAGCAGTAGCGAGTTGGGTAAAAGGCTTGAAAGCCAAGGGGACATTATTTGGTTCGTCATCATTCCCAGGATTACCTCTGAAGAGGTGTTCAGTATCCGGAGTTGAAGTTATAGACAAGCCATTGTCTGAGGGGTTGGGATTGTCATCACCACCGCCACCACCTCCTGCTGCTGCTCTACTGCTTCTGGGGAGTGGAGTTCCAGGGTGATCAGCACCCCAGAAATCTTCTTCATTTTCCAGTGGGACTCAGAAAAGAGGACCATTGTTGAAAGAATGGTCTTCCGGAAGTGAAGTGAGCACAGAGAGGGGCAAACGACCATGCCATCAAGAAGATGCAGATGGGGTGGCATACTGGGTGAGACTGATGAACCCTCCAGGTACTGTACGCAAGCTGCCAAAGGTAGTTTGCAGTAAGTTGGAGCATGAGGGTCAGGAAGTATGAGTAGTCATGACTGAAATGAGGAGTGTTGACAAGTGTGATTACAAATACTGTATACTGTTAAGTCTGGTTCCTCCAGGTCAAAGTCCAGTTGGAATTCCAAGACATAAGGGAAAGTAAGTGCAGGGGTTTGACAGAGATATGAAAGGAGGTACAGAGGTTGGAGGTGTGAGGACGTTGGCGCAGGACTTATGTGTCACACCCTTGTCAATCCTTGTGTTCTTGTATTTCAGAGAGACAAGAGAGAAGAGAGAAGAAGAGAAGGGGTTGAGCTTCAAGAAGGAGGAAACTTTGTTGATATCCATAATGAAGAAGCTATGAAGAAATACAGAGGGTTTATATACTACAGGTCTGAAGGTAACTCTGGAGCCAGAGTATCTATACAATGGCAATGTACATAGGGATGGAGGATGGAGGAATACGAATGCTGGAAAGGCAATACAAACTATAATGGAGAATGTAGACTATAGTGAAAGAAGGTATAGGAAGGTACAAAGTCTGGAGTATTAACTCTGTGGATGTCCAGTGGATTTGGCCCAAGGTTTATCTGGAGTTGCCTGGAGTTGGACTTGTGAATTTTAGAGATATGACATTTGCCCAGCAAGCATGAGTAGCAATTACTCTCACTTCCAGAGTATTGTATTGCTTGGGGCAGCCCATTCATGACTGTAGTGAAGCTTGATGCAAGCTGCATTGGATGAGTAGTGAAGGCTACTATGAAGGTGAAGGTCAAATTAGGTAACACAAACAATGCAAGATATATAAAGTGAACCAAATACTGTACTATGAATTAGAATATAATCTTAGGTAGTTTGTGCATGGCCTATCATAGGAGATTTACTCATTCCAAGATTTGTATGTCTTATCATAGCCCTCTTATTCTAATATAATTGCCTGTTGTCAACAGTCATAGCCTGAGCACCAATGTACCAATTTCAACAAAGTAGCACCATCATATGCTGCGATGCTAAGATACTAGGCTCAAGCAAGGATGAAGAAGGAGCAAGAATACAAGCGAAGTTTGTAGTCCGAGTGCCAAGCTTCAAGACAATGTGAAGCCTAAGTGGTCTCACCTATCTAGGTATGAACTGTGTGCTCACTAGACTCAGTGGTCGCTAGAAATAATGCTGATATTGTGTAGAACTAGCTTAGGGAAAATACAGCTAAGAGCAGTGAGAGTATTTATACAGTAGGCTGGTCTGTGTGTAGAATCAAGAAAGGGAATAAGGAGTGGGAGCCCAAAGGGGTTCCATCTCTGTCTACATATGACTCAAGTGCATAGCACTTATGAAGTTTGTTTAAGTTATAAAGTATTATGCACAGTATGCGCAGTAACACATGTGCTGCAGTGTGAAGTCCGAAATAAGATGCTGCAGTGAAAGCAGAAAGAATCTCTAAATATGGATATAGGTGGGACGCCATGTGAGCCAAAGAGAAAAAGAGATCGAGAACATATCTGGTACATGTGGAGGATGACTCCACTATGAATACAACATATAGTGAGTGAGACAAGAGGTGAGTGAACAGAAAAAGTGAAGGAAAAAGTGTATCCCCTCAGTAAACTGTAACATTACCCCCTTTCTATGGTCAGAGCACCTGTGAGACCCTTAATCCATATCCCCCTCATTGACTTCATAGTCCATTGGATCATAGTCATCGAGGGGATTATGTCTAGTTGGGCAAAACTCATCTGAGTGTCCCAACTCTCTGCAAAGTAGACAACAATGCCAAGGACAGTAGGCCTGTTTGTGGCCAGGAGCAGTCATCTGACCGAAGGGGCATTCATATAGTGCACAGTCAGCATGAAGATATCCTCACTGATTGCAGATGAAACAGCAACTGAGGATGGGACAAGAAGGAGTAGGAGGTAGAGAGGGAATGGTGTCTACATCGATGGGTTGGGAGGAGCAGCCAGGCGACAGTGAGGGTGTCACCACAAAGTCCTTGTCATAGCAATGGGTGGTGGGGAATGGAGTTGCCTGTCACGACCTCCCTCAATATCCCTCAGGATGTTTGCACACAGCTTATGCTGAGCAGGGTAGTCTGAATGAAACCTTGCGCCATGTCATTTCATGTTATGAGGATGACAGGAGGGTATTGGAGTGGAGGGATGTTCTTGAGTGGGGAATATGTGCTTGGGTTTGGGGGTAGGACTCCCTCATCCAAGGAGGGGTATGGTAGCAAGGAAAGCAAGGATGTTGGGGTGGTCTGCGGGGAGAGTGGCGAGAGATCTGGGAACAGTATCACTGCTAGGTCCTGGAGTAATGCCAGGACTCCCAGCTTGGGAATGTTCGCCAACTGCGGAAGAGTTTGGAGACAGGATAGGCAGTGGGTCTGTGGATGTGGAGTTGGAGTTGGGGGACAAGCTGGGGCTGGGGGTAAGGGTGGAGTCGTCACCCTAGATGGTTTGTCTGGGATCTCTCACCCAGATGTTCCCATCCCAGGAATAATCTGCATTGTTGTCCAGGTAGTAAGTTTGTAGCTGGGCGGGCAATGTGTTAATGATGGATTGCAGAATGTGCATGTACAGGGGGGATGGGAGTAGTGGGAGGATCTCAGTGAATCCATGGTCATTGAAGGCATCCAGGATTGTGTCTCTGGAGGTGTGGATAGCCTGTTCCATGGCAGTGGCATAGACAGGCAGGGTCCCATCTGGAAAGAGTTGTGCATGGAGAGTACATCTGGTGGCATACATATAAAAGATGATTCCCAGAGATTGGAGAATCAAGCTGTATTGATAGTCTGGTCCATGTGATAGGGCGCAGGCGACAGCAGGGTTCTCCAATGTGGAGGTGAAGAGAATTTGTCGGGAGCAGTCTGGGAGACAATGGATATGAATGGGAAGTTGAAAGGAGGTTGCATTGAGCAATGAGGTGGACATCAAAAGTTCAGTGAGAATGGTGGCAATGGTGGAGAAGCTAGGGCTCAACTCAAAAGCAAGTGAGGAATTAAGGGTTTAAGGAGGGAAGGTGATCAGATTCCTGGCCTTATATTTGTCAAGAATGTCTACAGCATGTCCTAAATTGGACTCAGGTTCCCAGGTAGTTTCAGAGGACGGGTATCCTTTCCATGAAACAAGATAGTGGCAGCATTAAGCGGAGCCCCGACGGGCTAAAATCTGTTCAATTTCAAATTCCTCTTCTCTGTCTATTATGTCTGACAGAAGCAGAACAAAGTTTGGTCCATGTTTAGCAGTCTCTCAATATGGGATCAGAAGCAATGCATGGAAGGCATTGTGAATTTTCCATGTCTTGGGCAAGCGGTGTTTGTATGAGACAGGTAAGATTCCCTGTGAAATTTCAAATGGTCCCTCACATTGAGGGGCTAATTTTTGAGAAGGGTATCAAAGTCTCAGGTTACAGCCCTCAGGCCATACTTTGTCTCCAACCTTCCATGGTTTAAATTTGGATGTGACTTGTTCATGCATGTATCATTGTGCCTTTTCATGGGTAGCAGTGGCTTCCTTGTGAGCCTCATCAAGGTCTCCAAGGCATTTCTCTAAGGTGGGGAGGAAGGTGGTGGTTCCTATTGATGGGTAAGCCCTTGGCTTGTACCCAAGAATCAAGCTAAATGGAGTCTTTCCTGTTATGGAATGGACAGAAGAGTTGTGACAGAATTCTGCCATTGATAATAGGTCTGACCATCGGGTGGCGTCTTCTTGGCAAAAGATCTGAAGGTAAGTTTCTAGTTTCTGATTGACCCATTCCATTTCTCCATTGGTCTGTGGATGGTAGGCAGACAAAAGGAGGGGGTTATACTTGAGGAGCCTCACTAGTTCAAGAGTGAAGGCCAAGGCAAATTGTGGATTGCGGTCCGAGATAACCTTGTTGTGGAGTCCAAAGCAGGGAAAGACTTTTTTGTAGAAGAGCTGTGCTACGCCCTCAGCATCCGCACTCTTGTGAGTTGGGGTGAAAATTACCCCCTTAGTAAGGCCATGGTCGACTACAACCATAACTGAATCAAAACTGTGAGATGGCAGCAAGTGTTACGGTTTACTGAGGGGGTACACATTTTCACTTGATCTTTCGTTCACTTGACTCTTAGTCTTGTTCTCCCACTGTACATGGTTGTATTCATAATGGAGTCGTCCTCCATTATATCAGATACATCTCCCGATTCTTCTCTATTTCTGTCTCACACGGCACCCCGCCTATACCTATATCTAGACTTCCTTTCCGTTCCACCGCAGTCGCCTTATTTGGACTTCACTGCCTGTGGCATAGCCTTATTCTTTCTGATTTGTCATGACTTGTACTGACTCTTATGCTGCGCATTGAGTCATACTGTAGTGACTCACATTGACTAGAAGTGCTGCACACCATTACTTTACTTAGAAGGGGCCTACCATATATAAGGGCAATCTCTCGATCTCTGTATTTTCTCCCTAAGCTAGTTCTATGCAATACCAGTGTTGTTTCTAGTGACCACCAAGTTCAGTGAGTGCTTAGTTCGTACCTGAATAGGTGAGACCGCTTAGGCTTCGCATCGTCTCGAAGCTTGGCACTCAGACTACAAACTTCACTCATACCCTCATTCTTTTCTTGTCCTTGTTTGAGCTCAGTATCTTAGTATTGCAGCACACTATGCTGTGCGTTACAGCAAGTCTGTGATGAGATCAACCAACAAACACTGGAAAGGATGGGAGGAAGTGACTAGGAGAGGGGTGAGAGGTGGGACAGGATCAGTGTTGACTTTGTTGGCTTGGCATGTAGCGCAGCCTTGGATGAAGTGACACATGAAGGAGGTGAGTCCAGGCCACCAATAGTCATGTTGTATCTGATTAACAGTCCAGTAGTAACCACCCGTGGGTGAGTCATGGATCACATGGAGGAGGTTGTTCTAATAAGCCTTGGGGATATAGGCTCTGTCCTTGAAGTAGAGTATGCCATCATCATATTGCCAATTGTGGATAGAGGAGCAGGGGATCCCCAGGGCACCCTCATGGAGCTGGTGAAGCTGATTGATGACAAAGTCATCATGGGTGGTTGACTGCTCGATGGCAGTCTGAAGGTTGGTGTTGATTCATTTCAAAATAGCTCTCCTGGGAGTAGTGTGACTTCAGCATTGTTGGCCAATGTGTCCAATGCATCTTTCTGAGAGAGTGTGTCTGCTGGGGCCATGTTATTCCTGGGCACATGTTGGAACAGGAGGTCATAGTCCTGTAGCGTCAGTAGCCATCTAGCTTGCCACCTACACAGCTTTTGAGGGTCCTTAAAGTAGCAGAGATTCTTGTGGTCTGTGAGCACAGTTACAGGCTGGTGAGTTCCAGTCGGATAATGTCACCATTCTTCTAGTGCACATATAACTGCTAGAAGTTTCCTATCATATATATTGTAGTTATGTTCCACTGGTGAGAACATGCTGGAAATGTAGGAGCAAGGATGTAAGTTGCCATTGGTGTCCGTCTGCATTAATACTCCTCCAGAGGCTGTTAGAGATGTGTTGGTCATTATGAAAAATGGCTTGGAGGTATCCAGCATTACTAGTATGGGTTTTAAAGTGAAGGCCTTTCAGAGGAGGTTGAAAGCCTTCTGTTGCTTGTGCATCCAGGACCACAGCTGCCCTTTCTTCATCAAATTCATGATTGGCCTAGCAATTTCCAAGAAGTTCAGAATAAACTTGTGGTAAAAGTTGCAGAACCCTATAAATGAGTGGACTGCACGAGCTGGTGTCAGTGGTTCCCAGGAAGAGATTGCCAAAGCCTTGGTAGGGTCCATCATGATGATACCCTCTTTTACAACCATCTCCAGGAATTCTACCTCAGATGTGTCAAAAGTACATTTTTCTAGTTTGAGGCCAAGATGGTTTTCTCATAACCGTTCTAGAACTCATCTTGTTCACTTGAGGCCTAGAATGGATCAACATATCATCCATGTAGATGGTCAACCATCCTTCCGCCACCATAACCATGAAAATGAAATCCATGAATGACTGGAAGGTCACTGGACTGTTACAAAGGCCAAAAAACATGATGAGAGGCTCAAAGAGGCTGAAGGGCATAATGAACGCCACCTTCCAGGTGTCTTTAGTCTTGATGCAAACATTATTGTAGCCCCATCGAATATCCATCTTGGTAAAGTAATGAGATCCCTTGAGCTGATCCATCAAGTCTCCAATGAGCGGGAAAGGGTAAGTGTAACGCACAGTGTAGCATGCTGCAATACTAAGATACTAAGCTCAGGCGAGGATGAAGAAGAGAGCAAGGGTACAAGTGGAGTATGTAGTCCAAGTGCCGAGCTTTGAGACGACGTGAAGCCTAAGCAGTCTCACCTATTCAGGTACAAACTAAGTGCTCACTGAACTCAGTGGTCACTAGAAATAACGCTGGTATTGCGTAGAACTAGCTTAGGGAAAATACAGGAGGGTGAGAGAGCACCCTTATATACGGTAGGCCCCTTCTATATAAAGAAGTGATGCGCAGCACCTCTAGTCGTAATGAGTCACAAATGTATGACTTGATATGCAGCAAGAGAGTCAGTACAAGTCATGAAGAGTCATGACAAGTCAGAATATAAAGGCTATGCCACAGGCGATGAAGTCTGAATAAGGCGACTGTGGCAGAACGGAAAGGAAATCTAAATATAGAGAGCGGGATAAGAAGTCAAGTGAACGAAGGATAAAAGAAAAAGTGTACCCCCTCAGTAAACCATAACAGTAAGTGTTCTTGATGGTATGCTTGTTGAGATACTGGTAGTCTTGGCAGGGGCGGAGATTACTGTCCTTCTTTGAGATGAAAAAGAAGGGAGATGCCATGGGGAAGTTCAACAGGTAAATACATCTGGCTTTCAAGTGTTTGTCAATAAATTCTTTACATGCCTCTTGCTTCTTAGGGTTGAGTGGGTAGGCCTTAGCAACCTTGGGCTGAAAAGAGTTGTCTAGATCTATGCCACGATTGAACGACTGGTAGGGCGAAAGGGGACTGTTGTCCTTCTTTTGGAAGATGTCCTCAAAGTCTCAGAAATCCCGTGGGAGTTCTGTCTTGTTCTTCTTCACATCTTGTGCGAGACAAGTCAAAATCATTGTTTTCCTAATAGAGGGTCTGGTTGGCTCTCCATCATCATCCTCCTCACATTGTATGAGCACTAGTATCTTCTCTTGATGCGTGGTTGGGTCCATGTCAGGTACCTTCAGATGAACCTTATTGGTCCTTGCCGTGAGTAACAGATTAACTTTTTACTTCCACCACAGAGCTCATCATTGCTGTATTTTGTTCATCTGGCATTTCCTATTGAAGATGTTGATAGTATGGGCCTCAGCCATGACGCCTTCTTGTTCCATTGTCCATTTCTGTATGGTTGGTTCCATATCACAAATTCGAATGGTTCCTGTACTCCAGTTAATCTCTGGATTGTGATCTCAGAGCCATGGGAGCCCTAGGATAATCTTGTCCTTGTCACAGTCAATAACAAGGAACTATTCTCAATGTTCCCGTACCCTACCCATGCCTCCTGGATACCATCCACCCAGTAGGAACTCTTCTGATGATCAATCCAACTTGGACTTGTGGGAAACTTCTAGCGTGTACCAGAGCAGGGGCTTTGAAGATTCAAGTCCCTGAATACAGAATAACTGTTGTTTTTGGTCAAGAGATACTTAATGAGTTGAACCACTATGCTGGAACCAGCTCTGAGTCCCTGTCTTCAAGAATACATTGTCCTGCTCTTCCACATTCATCCAACCATGCATACCACAACCACAGCCAGGAAACAATAACAATAACCTTTTCAAAATTTCTTCAATGCTCAAGAGTAAAAACAAAGCGCTCCATGACAAGGTAAACAGGTTTGAAGCAGAGCTCTATCTATCTGAGTGAGGATTCTCTTCTGCCAAACATTCTGCCACTGATAAAAATACAGGAAGCAGTTCAAGCAAAACTGCTCTCATGTCTCAACTCAACTCAGGCCCCATGTCACACAAGATAAACAATTAGATTTACCCATCTCCATCTCCTATGGATTTGTTCATGACCTTGCTCAAGGACATTTGAGAGCGTGACACTACTCCATTTCTCAATTGTGAAGATTTCCCAAATGTTGTTTATTGGATGAAGGCTAAATATCAACAAGACTACAAGAATGGCAAGGGATTTTTCCACACAATATTCAATGAGAACTCTGGCTCTGCAGGTTTTCTTGAGGACCCAAATGGTGTCATCATCGACAATGCAACCCAGCAGGACATATGTAAATACCAGCACACTCTCTGGTCCACTCTGCACAAATTTAACTTGGCACCAACAACTTGGGGACACTGTGTAGAGCCAGTGCAGGAGTACTGCTTCTGCTCAATGCAGATTCAATTTCCAGTGTTTATGTACTGTGAAGAGTACTGGAAGATCAACATGTTTATGTCTCTGTACTACTATCAATGGGGAGACCATCCACAATGTGAAGGTGATACAGAAGAAGGCAACATAGTCAAGTGAGAGAGCACCATTGGACTTGAGTCTCTCCTGGAGTCATCATGTACAAAACTGAGCAAGCGGGTGTCATCAACAAGTCTCTTCTCTTGCAGCTCAAAAAAATCCAAGATCAAGACAATGTTGGTGGATATCAAAGATTCCAGCAGTGATTCCAAGATTGAGATCACCTTATCATCTCCAGTCATGTCATGGCCATTGACTGCTGTTGATATGAGTTTTAATTTCAAGGCACGCAGTCAATGTAGTACTAATGACCACATTCCACCATTCACCCTGGCTGTACACTTCCAAGACCACCCACCCCCATAGCTACCATGTTCCTGTCCACTGCCACCACATCTGTCTGTGCATTGCAGCCTCCAACTAGCACCACCATGTTTCCATTCACTCAGGTTACTACCATGGCAACTGTGCCTACATCAACTCCCACAGCTACCGCCATGTTCCCATCCACTTCTACCATGTCCATTGCTGCATCGTGGGCTCCAGCTAGCACCATTGACAAAGCTGGTCTGTTGACTACCATTCAGCAAGTTCTCAGAGCCATTGTATCCACTACTCAAGACACTGCATCCCAAGCACCTGTACCTTTGGTCCTCCTAAATCCTTTGCAGGAACTTGCTGCCATGATGGCAATGCAACAGGGGGGTAGTGCAGTTCCTTCATCTATAGATGAAAACAAGATCAAACACAAGTGTAAGGAGCCTGACCCAAACATGACCATGTGGCCAAGTGCAAATTCAATGTCAGCATGAAATCTCTACACTATTGACTGGTGCAAGCAAAATAAAGGAGGGAAATGTAGCAAATTTGCTGCCACATGGGATGTGATGGAGAAAAACAAGGATCTGTTGGTCAAGGTAGCTTCTATTCATTCCACTCACTTACACTGTCTACAGGAATATAGAAAGTGTTCCGAAACCATCAAAGCAGCAAAGAAGGACACAGGCAGTTCTGGCAACAGGCCCACTACTGCCATCATTGATGAAGTGCCCTAGACCGCCCTCCGACCTCTGAGACTGACAAAAATTAATTCCTTTGTTTTGTTGCTTTGGCTGTTATTTATTTTTACTATGCCTCTGTTGTCTGTCTTGCTGCTGCTTTTATTGTTGCTTGCTTTTAATGTTGCTTGCTGCCAATGTATACTAGCACAAATACACTATCTTGTGTCCTCTATGAGCCACTCTCAGGCTTGATCAGCAATATAGTGTGATCTAAGCTCTTCTAAGGTATATTTTGCTAGGAATTCATCATACATTTCTATAGTGTTATAGAGTTGTGTTGCAAATTTTGTAACCCTGGTTCCAATCCTGCCATATTTAGACATAGATGGAAGCAACTCATAATGTCCTTGTAATTAATAGCTTATTAACCTCAAGGGAGTTCCAAGGGCCACACATGTATTGCAACATGGCAGGAAAGGCCAAACCTGATTCCCAGGGCATTGTAACCATCCCAAGGCTGTGTCAATAATCTCTTATCCTTATTCCTCTGTATGATCCCATATCTCTCCTTGTAAACACCCCAATATACCTCTCTGTCACATATGTATGATGCCATCCAAATGTATATACATATCATATGAAGGGTAAAGCCGAGAAGATACCATGTCAATACTATAACAAGGAATTCTCCTGATGAGGTCTCAAGCTGCATGAACTCAGTTGTCCACATGGGTGACAGAAGAAAGAATAGGAGAAGGAATACCCCAAGTCGTCAGCACAGGTAGCCAAAGCCTGACTCAAGGCCCAGAGTATGTATCTATATTCAATGTTTTGGGGGTAGCAAATTAAACAGAGAATCATATTGTACAGAGAAACTCGAAAAACTCCAGCAGCAGTTGATGACAAGGCCCTCTACTTCAACTGTGGAATAACCTGATGGTCCATCAGATGCCATTGACAACAGTGTTAATATCCCACTGCTTGCCAACATCATAAACAAATTACAAAATATTACAAGATATCTTTCAATTGCTAGTTTAGGTCTTGGAGCTTATAAATAATAATAATTTTATTGGTTTAGAAATATCGATCCAGGCCATGGCATTGAGCTTGCTGACATTGGTGCTCTTGGGGGTGATACAATGAGCGTGAACTCATGATGGTGTAAGTTCCAGCTCCAAATCCTTTTCTGACATGCAAGGAATGACCATGACCTACCACAGGTCACTGGATCATACAAGGGTTCCATTGACTTGGAGACTCTTCCCTTTCCCTTGCTGGCAGGCTTGGCTGGTGGTTGTTGTTTGGCAGGCACATGCTTTGCAACCTGGTGCAGGTGGTGATGTCTTTGTTTAATGGTGTTGCTCAAGTTGTCATCTGTATCTGAATCATTAAGTTTGGATTTGTCATCCTCTAAGCCCATAGTTATCTGCTCCAGATCAAACTCTTTGTATTGCCTCATCTTGTGACTCTCATCCCAAAAGTCAAAATCCAACAGTCCACCACCAGTGACAGCACTTATGAGCTTGACTGGATTGTTATACTTGGCAGCCAGCTCATAGGAGTGGTCTAGGGCATACAGATCATCAAATTCACGGAGCTCAGGGATAGAATTGAGGTCACTGGCTGGTAGGCCAAGCACTCCAACATCTGCAGGCTTGTGCAAAGACAAAGAACACTGGCATTTTGCATGGCAAGCCATATTGCTGTATTGAAGGGTCTGGTGTCCATCTGGTGACTGGTGCTCCTCAGAGGTAGTGGTTGTGACCCAAGGAGTTGGAGTTTGTTGTTTGCATGTAGTAGGTTCACTCTGGAGTCCAGGAGGTGCAGCACTGATGCCATGTGAATGGGTATGAGTCGGCTGAGCAATGTACTCCTCAGGGCACCTATTTTCAGAGCATTTGATGCATATTGTTTCACCAGGAGAAAGCCTGCAAGCTACCTTGTGGGTATGGCAGTGCAAACATGCCCCAGACTTTGCTGATCAGTTAAAAATGATCAGTTGAAGTGAATTGATATATTGAGGAAAAGACTACCTTGCAAGTCAGTAGTAGGACCAGGGGCAATGAGTGAAGGCTCAGTGGCAGGAGTAGAGGTGGTAGGATTCTTCTTGTGCTTCTTTGGAGACATGGAGTTGAACAGGTCACCATTCAAGGTCAAGGTGTGGAGCACTGCAAAATTCAAATTTATCCTGTATCACCCAAGCCTTATTTTAGTGACATATATCATACATTATCATAGTGTTGTATGCTTTCTGAAGATGGTGAGGATGGACTTGTGGGTGTAGCAGACCCTGGTATGATGTCAGGGTAGTCATGGATCATGAGGGTGAGGGCAATAGTGCTGCTGCTGCTGCCAGTCACTGTGATCTTGTTGTGTTGGGGGGATATATTTCACAAGGATGATGTCTGGATGACACATGCTGGGGGGCATGGGTCACGTCTGAGTGAATACATGATCTGAAGAAGACTCACCCAATACTTTGAGCACATTTGGATGAAGGGAGCAATCATCTAGGTGGAAGGAGATGAGACCAGGTTCAGGGCAGTAGCAAGACACATGACAATGTAATCAACTGCTTTCTTGTCCAGTATGGTCAAAGAAAGATCTAGAAACTGTGAGCTCTTGGCCTGTCTCCCTGGAATAAGTGACCTGTCCCAAAAGACCTACCTGCAGGGCATACACATCAATAAGTTTGAATGTGAGTGGTTCGAGTCGATGATTGGATGCAACTGACAAGTATTTGAGTGTCCCAGGGATGAGGAGCTTCTGTCTAGGAGTTCAGTAGATAATGACAAGAGGAACACGATAGACAAACAGCCTCGTCCACATTGCACTCCCACAACATCAGGTTGTGGAGGTCCCACTTGATACTAAACATGTCAGAGAGAATTGCTGCAGCAATTGGTGTGAGCTGCATGCCAGATAGATCAACCAAGTGAGGCTTGGTTACAAACACCCGCTAAGAACAAAAGATTCAGTTGGGGTCATGCATGATGGAGATCTTGTATGCACCTTGAAAGTGGCCAAGACTGTAGGATCCAGCTTTTCCTTGCTGATGCACTACATTCTCTGTAAGGTGACTCAATCTTGTCCAAGTTCCACCACTCCTTTGTGTCATTTTCAGGACCTATCAAGCCTATTACAATTTGTTCTGTCTCCCTGTCACCTTCTCTTCAATGGCCCATTTTTCATCCTTGAGAGATTTTCTCTTGAGTGGTTTGGTGGTGTGATCCAAGACTGGTACAGTGGGTTGTGTAGGTAAGAAATCTTTGATGTGGTTAAGGATCTCCTCATATAATGGATCAGGTGTATGATCAATCAAGTGGCACAGACTTAAACATTGCAAACATAGCATATCACATTTTATAGTACAAGTCAAACAATAGGACCATGGTCAAGTACCAGCCATATACATCCTCACAACTGATATTGTATAGTGCATCAAGCAATGTGAAATATATATCCTAATCAGACAGCTGTGTCATGGCCATTCATGTGTAATCTCCATTCCAATGGAGGCAATACTTCATAGCTGAAAATGCAAGCTCAATCAGGTTCAAGTCAGGAGAATAAGGAGGTAAAAATTCACATTGCATACCCCTATACAGCCATTAGCACACAAGATTGAATGATAATAATGGAATTGCCTAGATTCAATGAGTTCCTGAATGTTGGGGTGCTTGTGAATTCAACAGTTGTCCATCACAATAATGGAGTTTGGCACAGGAAACAGTTGCATAGTATCAAGGAGCCCCATGATAAAAGTCATAAAGGTTTCTGTGTAAAAGGAACCCTCAACTATGCTGGAGTGCAAGAACCAATGTTGAAGTGACAGAGCAGGGAGAACTGAAAGCTTTACAATAGTCAGTACAATCACAATAAACTAATGATTTTCTTACTGTCAACTGCATACAAAAAATGCCTTGAGTTGTGCTTTGGTTCCTCTGATTGATCAGGCACAGCGCAGTAGATTGTTTGGTGATCAATAGAGTGTTCATCAACAAATACAAGCTGCTCTACCTTGTAGGTTCCAATCCGAGCAAAATACTCAAACTGAGCCTGTGCCAAGCATTCTACCACAGCACGTGTCATCTAAGAATACATTAATATACACATGATGTGATGAATGGGCAGGTGCTGTCATGTCTGGAGAGATATCCATTGTTTCATCTGCAGGTCCATACCATCTGTGTTCTACAGCATCAGAGTCGAACTATTGTTCAATCTCCATTGTCTCCATCTCCTGCAAGCATGAGGGTAGATGGGAAGTCTTCATTGACCATTCCATAATATGGGTCAGGATCACTGATATATAGGTTTGGGGAAAGAGAATCATATAAGACCTCATGAACATCATGAGAATGGTATATATCTCCAGGAGTAAAGTGAGAAAGAGAAGGGAAGAAATCTCACTGTAAAACTTCTTGACCTTGAAAATGGACTAGGGCATGTGGTGTAGAATTATAAGTCTCAGAGGGAAAAGGCCATCTGGCACCAGCATAAGTAGAGGAGAGGATTTTGTCCCCATACATGAAAGAGTATGCAAGGATTGAATCATCCTGGGTAGTAGTCTATGATACCTGAAAAGGCATTACCACCTGGCAGGATTTCCTTGAGTTAACCCAAGGTCCAAAATTAGTTTGACAAAGGAAGGAAACTATCCTTCCTTTATGGTGAATATACTGGCAGAGATTCTTTGATGGTAATGGAAGGGAATCTTGGAAAATCACCTTCCTCTATACTCCTGGGTTGACCAAAAGTGTCAAGTGATACTCAATGGATTTTGACCAAAGCACATTCTTGAATGTGTTAAAGGTCATCGGCAGTAAACTGAGATTCAAGTTCCAGAGTCAGGACTCTAAGAGGTTTGCCATTGAGTGGATCATTTGGTAGGGAGTAAGATGGAGGAAGTGGAGGGTGGGAGGGTGGTGGAGAGTTTATAGCAAGGAATGGAGGGGGATCTGGACTAGGGATGGTAGGATCAGATAGAATAGATGAGGTTTCTCTCCTAGCATGGTTAAAGGTAAAACCAGATCAATGAAGTGGACCATGATATCATCCTGATACTCTCTTTTGTTCTTCATACCACCATAATCCATTATAGAATTTTCCTTCCTTGAGATGTTGGTTACAATGAGGACAGGGAATGTGGAAGGGAGTGAGATTCTGGGTAAGGAGAAGGGAACAGTTAGAAAGGTCTGGACAAGAATGTGAAGCAGGTGCTTCAGGGACAAGGACTCAAGCAGGGATATTGGACATCTGTGATGGGGATGTCTCGGAATGAACCAAGGGGATCACTCTGGTTACAGCAGATGATGGGGAGAATGATGGTCTCTCTAATGTAGATGGTGGTGAATCATGATGAACCTGTTGTACTGGATGTTCAGGTCTGATGGACAGAGCCAGATGCAACGTAAAGTGTTCATTGTTAGCATTGTGATTCATAATGAGAGCAAAAGAACCACCATCAACTCAAATGAAGATGTCTCCTAGTTGATGAACAAGAAGATATACAGTCTCCACAAAGTATGTGGGATTGCATGTAGCAATGAGTAATAAGGCATGTCCTACAAGGATCATGACCTTAGAGAAACCCCCAGCAAGTCTAGCCTCCATTCTGCAAGACAAGAGCAACAGGGATGCACAAAGTATGTCATGCTGGGTCAAGCAGGGCTCATAACCTAATGAAGTGTGCAATACCTCATTTTGTCTCTACTGCTGAGGACAGTAGGTGCCACAAGCATAACAGCAAGTGACAAGGAAGGTGACTAGGTCTGAGGATAGAACTTGCAAGCTTGAGGAGTCAAGTAGAGAGTATATTGCAAGGAATGCAAGATAGGATAAAAGACTGAGGAGAGCAATAATGTGAGCTCTCCTTTATATACATGGGAGGACTGTTTGTCCATGTATGTACTCTGCAATAGGGCAGGTAATGAGTCATATCATATGACAAATGCCAAGAGCATTAGTAAGTACTATCTCTAGCCAATAGCAATAATGGCTGTTATCTATGATGGCATGATGAGTAATAATGTGATAGTATAATTGGACCTATGGTCCAGACCATGATAAAATCAGGTCTAGAATCAGAGTCTAAGAATAGAAGAGCAGAAAGCGAATACTCTGATTTCAACAGTTCTACCCAATGAATCCCTCCACCACTCTATCCTCAAACATTGCCACGACCCTGAGACCACCAGTCACCCAGGATTTTTAAAGACCCAACAGCTTGTCTCTGCTGAGTTCTGGTGGCCTGGCCTGGCCCAATTTGTCTGTAAATACATGGAGAGCTGCTCCAAGTGCCAACAGAACAAGTCCAACACTCATCCCACCGTCCCGCCACTCACCCTGATTAGATCTTCCTGCACACTTCCCTTCCAGCAGGTATCCTGCAATCTCATTACTGATCTCCAGATCTCCTCCTCCTTTGACTCCCTGTTAGTCGTGGTGGACCACGGATTTACTAAGGGGGTAATTCTTTGTCCCATGAAGAAGACCATCACTACAGAAGGAGTCACATCCCTCTTTTTTCACAAAGTCTACCTCCACTTCAGCCTCTATGACAAAATCATCTCCAACTGTGGCCCACAATTTGCCTTTTCTTTTGCTTGTGAACTGGGATGACTCCTGAACTATGATATCGTCCTCTCCACTGCATATCACTCACAATCTGACAGAGAAACTGAATGTGTCAACCAAGAAGTTAAAATCTATCTCCCCATCTTCTGTGGAAGCAATCCTATCTCTTGGGCCAACAAAGTCTCCAATGCTGAATTCACCCACAATCACCACCCTGATTCTGCCACCAGTAAATCCCCATTCTATCTCATGGGATATAAACCCCATGGACTCCCTTTGATAGTTGCCAAAACACCCCTTCCAGCCATAGAAACCCATCTCAAGAATAGATGAAGCCCTAGCCTTCCATGAACTTGCCAGACAACTCATGGCCTCTGGGAACAATCAATGCTTCACCCTATTCTCTCTTGGAGACAAAGTCTGGTTAGAAGCCAAAAACCTTTGTTGCTCCATAGTCAACCCTAAATTTGCCCCCAAATGAGAAGGACCTTTGTTATTACCAAGGTCTTATCTCCCATCACTTATCAACTCCACTTATCAAAAGTCTAGGACAAGAAGATCCACCCAGTCTTCCATGCCTCCCTCTTATCTCCTTATTGCAAAAACCCTACCCTCAAAAAAAACTTCACAGTGCCACCACCTGACCTTATCAAAGGTGAAGAAGAATATGAGGTGGAATGGATCTTACATCACTGCGGAACTCTGAAGAACCAAATGTTCCTGATCCAATGGAAAGGATACTCGGCCTAAGAAGACTCCTGGCCCCCAGAACGGAACTTGAAACATTCAAAGTCCATTCACAATGATTATAAAAAGCTTCATCCTTCTATCTTTCAACTCCAACCCTCTTCATCTCCATCCACCATGTCATTCCAATAACTCTCCATTTCCTCTGAATCTTCCATCACCACCTCTACTCCATCATTTCCCACTTCCACTATAGCTGAATCTGGATGGGGCTCTAACCCTGTCACCATCCCTGAACCTACTGTCTGCCACATCACATACTATCCCATCGACATTCCGGGAATCACTACCATTCCTGAACCTATTACTATGCCCAAACCTATCACTGCTCCCTTTCCCTCCTTTCCTATAGTTTTCCATCCTATACACTTCTGCTCTCCTCCCACAACTAGCCCTAGGCCTGTCCTTGCCATCGAGATTCCCATCTATGCTGTTAGAGTAGAATCATTCACTATGTTACCACTTACCTAAGAACTGTACAGTACCTAGATTATCTCATAGCCACTTGTCCTACTGTATGTCGTCCATTATCATGAACAACATCTGCCACTCTGTCCCACGTCACTCACATCCCGTTCCCGGCATACGACTCTTCAACATAATGGACCTACCCTTGCGTTACCAGGGTACATCAATTCGGTAACCGCATGACGGGCTGTGTGAGTGCACTGACAACCGACGGGCTGCGTTGCAGGAACTGCAACCGCACAAAACACACTGTTGACCAACAGGCCATGTTGCAGGTGTTGCGGATCATTTCACAGATCATTTCTCGAACCCAGAGTAGGTGCTCTGACCCACATATATCCATCTTCCGCCTCTCTTTCAACACTCTTTCTTGCAACACTCTTTACTTCGTCATCACCATGTCGTCTATCCTGAACACTGCCGTCATGCCGTGTCTCAATGAGACAAACTACCTCACCTGGCATGTTTGTATGCATGTGCTCCTCATCTGCAGTGATCTCTGGGGCATTGTCTCAGGAAAAGAGTCACCGCCTGACCCGACTAAGGCTTCTCTGACAAAATTTCATGTCACACCAACTTAAAGCCACTGCCGAAATCGTGCTGTACGTCGATGACAGCCAAATCATTCATGTTCAGGGCAATGATCCACATGCCATCTGGAATACACTAGCCAGTGTCTATTGTGCCCATGGCCTCTCGACCCAACTAGCCACTATGCGAAAGTTCTCACGCATGGAGAAATGCCCGGAACAGTCCATCATGTCATGGATCAGCGATGTAAAGGCACAGGCGTATCTCATGAAGGACATCAGAATTGAGCTTCTGGATCTTCTCACCATTGTTGTCCTCACCTCTGGTCTCCCCTCCGAGTATGACACTGTTGTCATCGCTCTTGATGCTGTCAAACCCAATGATCTTACACTCGAACTCGCAATCTCCCATTTGCTCAATGAGCTTCACCTCAGC
Source organism: Boletus nobilissimus (assembly GCA_038088815.1). Taxonomy (NCBI): domain Eukaryota; kingdom Fungi; phylum Basidiomycota; class Agaricomycetes; order Boletales; family Boletaceae; genus Boletus; species Boletus nobilissimus. Next base: position 35,565 of record JBBPJO010000019.1, on the reverse strand, counting down.
CGAAAACAGCTCGACAATTACAAAGCATCGCTTACTATCAAGGGTGAATCTGACGCCTCCGATCCCACTTTCACTGCTCGTTCTAGAGCCAACATTACTTGCTTCAAGTGTGGGAAAAAGGGTCACTATGCTAAGGACTGCACAGAGAAGGAGCATGCTAACCTTGTCAAGGAGGAACATGACTCTGCATGGTAATTTCTTGGACCTTCAGGGGGTGTATGTACATTATTCTTTTGCTATTCCTTTTATTCGCTCAGTCTCATTCATGATTCAGGGGGTGTGTTAGAGTAGAATGGTTCACTACGTTACCGCTTACCTAAGAACTGTACAGTACCTAGATTATCTTGTAGCCACTTGTCCTACTGTACATTGTCCGTTATCATGAACAACATCTGCCACTCTGTCCCATGTCGCTCATGTCCCGTTCCCAGCATATGACTCTTCAACAGAAGGGACTCCCTCCCCTTGTTATGTTAACAATGTCTCCTGCTATATTTGTGATACTGGCATGGCCTTATCTATCAATGCCTGTCTAGATATGAACACTGCCTTCCTTGCCCTGTATAGAGCCTTCCAGCAGACCCAACATCTCTCCCTCATTACCAACGACTTCACTGCCCTTCCCAATGATCACATGGATCAAAATTGGGTCGACTCTACACAGCAGAACATTCTGTGCGAGCTCCACCAAGTCATATACCAGATGGACTTTGGGGAATTTCTCCAGGATATAGATTGTTATACCGTTGAACTTGCCACCTCCAGGATTGCCAATACTGGGGTTTATCCTTTACAGTGCACTATTGACAAGTCATCATCTCCCTCCTCTTACCACTCTGCACAATCCACATCTATCCCATTGGCTTCCTTCTTCGTGCTCTCCCCCAAGAAACTAAATGCTGCAGCTGAAGCTGAGTGAACTCATAATTACCAGAGCAGACCATTCTATGGTGTTCTCCATGCCACTCCTCTTTGTCCCTCTGACCCCAGATATAGCAAAGCCTGCTTCCAATGTCACTGCTTAGGACATATCCACCACAACTGCCCTGCCGATTAGTGCCCCATTATGGGATGCTGCCAATGGGCCCTGGGACATAGCCAGGCTAACTGTCCTATTGCTACTTGCCTCCCTGTCCTGCTAGACAGGCTATCTTCTGCAAATTCCCCTCACACCATGGAACTTTGATATCTCACATTTCTGGTTGTAACTGAGGCATTCCAGCACCTGACTCTTTAGATCCCCTTGATGAGGTCCTCCCTCCTCCTCTAGTACTTCTCATCCTTCCTGCTCCTCAAACTCTGGATGAGGTCTTCCTGTTCCTTCTCCTAGAAGGTCAGCTTCCCCTCAATGATCTCCCCCTTCCCCAGAGTTAGATGATGACACTGAGGGTGTTGGGTATTCCAATATGACTGGATCCCTGGGCTATTCCTATTTGAGTTTGTATTAAGGTCTTTTGACATGGTCTCAGATCTAGTAAGGGGGTAATGTTATGATTCTCTCTTTTCTGTCCCTTCTTTCCCTTATCTTGTACCAATATCCATCTTGTCTGTTCTCCCTGGACTTCATCTCTATTCTTCCATGATGATGTACTTCTTATCCCGCTGGCATTCTGATGGCATCTATATACTTAGTCATCATTCCTTCCATCTGCTTCCATTTCCTTCTATGCCTGCCCTGAACACTTGTATATGCAACATATATAAGTCATAGATATAGCTCTAGCATATCCTCACACTTGAGCTTCTTTGTCTTCTCTTACCATGTAATCCAAGCTCTTGCTTTGCTCCTTGCTGGCCTTAGCCCTGTAACGCACAGTGTAGCATGCTGCAATACTAAGATACTAAGCTCAAGCAAGGATGAAGAAAGAGCAAGGGTACAAGTGAAGTTTGTAGTTCGAGTGCCAAGCTTCAAGATGATGCGAAGCCTAAGCAGTCTCACCTATCTAGGTATGAACTATGCACTCACTAGACTCAGTGGTCACTAGAAATAATGCTGGTATTGTGTAAAACTAGCTTAGGGAAAAATACTACCAGGAGTGGCGAGAGTTTATATATGGTAGTCCCCTGGTCCATGTGTAAAGTCAAGAAAGGGAATAAGGAGTGGGAGTCCAAAGGGATTCTGCCTCTATCTATGTATGACTCGAGTGCGCAGCACTATGAAGTCAGTTCAAGTCATAAAGTGTCATGCATAGTATGCACAGTAACACACATGTCATAGCGAGAAGTCTGAAGTAAGATGCTGCAGCAGAAACGGAATGAATGTCTAAATATGGATATAGGTGGGGCGCCATGTGAGCCAAAAGGGAGAAGAGAATCAGGAAGATATCTGGTACATGTGGAGGATGACTCCACTACTAATACAACATATAGTGAGCGAGGTGGGAGACATGTGAACAGAAAGACATGGAAAAAGTGTACCCCCTCAGTAAACCGTAACAATGTCTAAATATGGATATAGGCAGGGCACCGTGTGAGCCAAAAGAGAAAAGAGAAAAGAGAATGTATCTGGTACATGTGGAGGACGACTTCACTATGAATACAATGTATAGTGAGTGAGGTGGAAGACAAGTAAATGAATGGGCAAAGAAAAAGTGTACCCCCTCAGTAGACCATAACAGCCCAGTCTCCTTGAACCCTTGAGACCACTGGTCTTAGCACAGTCTCCTTGACTCTTGTGTGGACACCCCCACAAGCACCTTTGAAACCCTGACCCTTTGCTCTATATGTCCTTGTCATAGTTAAGACTTCTTGTTCTCTGTTTCTCAAAGGCTATGCTTGTTCCTACCTAGACCAAGTGAAATACCAGACATGTTAGAAAAGAACTGTTCTCGATGTTTTACAAAATTAGCTTTGTCTGAGTATAGGATCTGAAGCAGGAAGTTAAGAACTGACATACAACCATCATGGAGGATCTGCAATATTGTCTTAAGTCATTGTTATGAACCTGAAGCGGGCTCAGTGTCATCAGGCTCCATGGTCATGGTGTAGAGATAACTAACATGAATTATTCTATGGCCAGCCACATGCTGAGTCATATGCTGATGCTCCAAGTATGCCAGGCAGATCTGAGATCAGGAACACTCTAAAGATGGGCAATTTAGTCATGTTGTCATGTGAATTTGCTTGTGCCTATTGTACCCCAAGCAAATATACCAGGCTGTGTATTGATAGCTTGTCTCTACTCATGGCTGCCTCTTTTAGACAGACTGATCACCAGTGTAACAACTGATTGGGTGGAAGGGAACTGACATCCTTCTTTTGGAAGATGTTCACAAAATCTTGAAAGTCCCATGGGAGTTCCACCTTGAGCTTCTTCATATCTTGGGGGAGAGAAGTCATTATTGTTATTTTCTTAATGGAGAGTCCAGTGGGCTCATCTTTGTCATCCTCCTTGCAATCTATGAGCACTGGTACTTCCTCCCACTGCATGGTTGGGTCCATGTCAGGTACCTTCAGATGAACCTCGTTGGTCTTTGCCATGAGTGCCAGATCGATGTTTTGCTTCCGCTACAGAGCTCTACATTTCCGGAGTTTGTTCATCTGGTATTTCCTATTGAAGACATTGATAGTAAAGGCCACAGCTGTATAGTCTTCTTGACATTGTCTCATTTACACTGGGTTGGTTGATTCCACCTCAGGTACATGAACACTTCCTATACTCCAATTAGATGAAACAACCAGTTGCCCCCAATTCAATGATGGCTTTTGTGTCAATGCTTTTGAATGCAGTGTGTTCAGTAGGGTGGAACGATTGACCAAGCTGACACCTACCACCCCCATCTGACTCGGAGTCATTGTCTTTCTCCATCTAGTGAAGTATTAGAAGTTGGGACACACCTTAGTAGGCGATGGATTGACCATGCTCACCTATGCTCACCTACTAGCACCATTCATCCCCATCATCTCCATCACTCACCCATTTACTGCTCACCTCACTCTACCTGTCCATATTGTTCCCAAGTCCATCCCCACCCTCATCATCCCCATTGTCCTCATTGTTCCTGTCCTCATTCTCACTTCCATCCTTCATCCCATTGATGAAGTCTTCATCTGGGTTGTCAGTCCCAGCATCATCAGGCCCCTGTATCATGACATCTTCATCTTCTGGTTCCTCACTATCAATCAACAGCGCAGACTCCTTATTAGTAGCATTTGGGGTAAGGTGGCCCACTCCTATTCCTGCGAATCAGGCAAACATATCTCTGTCTGCAAAGCTAGTTTCATTAATGCTGTCTATGCAAGGAAACTCAATGTGTACTTACATGTTAACATAGAAAGCTGCCCAGTCGTCCATTTCTCCAGGTTGCCTTGCCAATGTTGCCCCATCCTGCAGAAGTTTGTCAGTATGGCCCTCAGCAAAAGCTGGGATTAGATGACAGCCACAGATCACAAGTGATGGGTCTAGGAACCCAAACAGGAGGTGTTCAGGACAATCCAGCACATATCCTACCTTTGGCAGACAGGCCTCTTTGAAGCCCCATTTGTGGTCCCTGTAAATGCCAAGCCAACAAACCCAGAGAATTTCCAGGGTCTGCTTTGACTTACTGACGCCTTCTGGACAGAAGTGTACCTTGATGTGAAATGCACAGAGAACCTGAGCATACCAGAAAGGATGTTCCTTGTCCATTGAGTAGGTCATCACAACATCGCTGTGGGTCATGCGTATCATATCATAGTCTTGCTGGATGTTGTAGGTAGTATAGTTGATGCATAGTTTTGTTGACTCCACAACCGCATCAGCATTGCTGAGGCATACTTCATTATGCTGCTCCAGGGTGAATGTCCACTTGTTGCCATCAAAGTTGAGGCCATGCAGCCATGACAGTAGATGATTCCTCAGGGATAGCATAATGTTTGGCTTATTACCAGTTCCAATGTCAACATCAGAATGTATGGACCATAATACAACCAAAGAACATACCTTGACTGCCGGATCATCCCAGTGCTCCAAAAGAAACTTGGGCAGGCTGAAGACATTGTCCCCCCTATGTCAGCCATGGCATGATGCAACAGAGGTGAGGAATCAGCTTCCTTGAGCTCCTCAAGCAAAATGGCTTCCAGATTGAGTTGGCACCTGATACAAGTCCTTTGCCTTTCTGTTTTTGCAAACTGTTCCTCCACTGCTTTCTTGTTTGAAGCACTGTAAAACTCTTTGATTAACTTGTGTGCTCATTTGCCCTATTTTGCATGATCATTATTGTCTTACTATTGCATATGAACCTCAGATGGCACCTACCACTTGAGTCATATATGAATCAGTGGTCCCAAACAACTGGATAGTCTTCCCATAGTTCCCCAATGCATGGAACTTGTAGGTATTGGTGTTGAATGCCTTTGGTAGCGATTTGGATCTCACAGCCTTCTTCTGGTGACCAGATTGCAAGTCAGCAAGCTCCCTTCTCACTCTTCGAGCCATTTCTTGAGGTACTTCCTTGGCTTGAAATGCAGCACATGTAATACATTGGAACTTTCGCATTTGTGCACCCAGTCTATGCAGTGCATGATGTAGAAGAGTGAGTGTGTCCTCCATGTGAAGCCTTAATTTCACCAATGCTTCCCATTCAGCCAGGCAAAACAGGAGAGTTTGCACTATATTGTTGTGGACAGGAGGCAATAAACCCTCGAAAACAGGCATGGAACACTGCACATGATGTTAGCTGTATTTGGTCACAAGGTATAAAGTGATACTTACCTGTAGGACATCTTCAAAGTGCCATGCTGGGTGCTGACTAGTATCAGCAACATCATCTGGGAAGTGACAAATGGTGTCCAATCCAAATGGAGAAACAGCGCTAAATCTATCATGAAGAATATTAGTTTGTGAACAAATAGCATCCTTGACAAACCTTTGATTGAGGGTATTGATGTGAGCAGGGCTAATCCTGTAGAGGATTCTGAATAAGTGCTGGAGGCATGACTTCAGGACCCCTAGATCAAACTCATGCAATATATCAGTTATGAGGGATGGGTAAATGTTGAAACCCATTTGCGATAGACACTCAGTAAAGGCATTCTGAGTGTAGTCTGTAATGCATAGCATAGTGTGCTGCGATACTAAGATACTAAGCTCAAATGAGAACGAAGAAAAGAGCAAGGATACAAGTGAAGTTTGTAGTCTGAGTGCCGAGCTTCGAGATGATGTGAAGCCTAAGTGGTCTCACCTATTCAGGTACAAACCAAGCACTCACTGAACTCAGTGGTTACTAGAAACAACAGTGGTATTGTGTAGAACTAGCTTAGGAAAATACAGGAGGGTGAGAGAGTGCCCTTATATATGGTAGGCCCCTTCTAGATATGGAAATGGTATGCAGCACCTCTGGTCGTAATGAGTCACAAATGTATAACCCAATGTGCAGCATGAGAGTCAGTACGAGTCATGAAGAGTCATGACAAGTCAGAAACATAAAGGCTATGCTGCAGGTGATGAAGTCCGAATAAAGCGACTATGGCAGAATGGAAAGAAAGTCTAAATGTAGGTATAGGTGGGGCGCTGTGTGAGACAGAAATAGAGAGGAATCGAGAGACATATCTGGTAAAATGGAGGACAACTCCATTATGAATACAACTGCATACGGTGAGGAGAATGAGACTAAGAGTTGAGCGAACAAAAGAACGAAGGAAAAAGAGTACCCCCTTAGTAAACCATAACATTATCCCCTTCCTACGGTCGAAGCACCTGCAAGACCCCTAGTCTTCATCTCTCTCGTTGGCCTCATAGTCAGTTAGGTCATAGTCGTCAAGAGGGTTACATTGAGTTGGGCAAAACTCTTCTGAGTGTCCCAATTCCCCGCAAAGTTGACAGCAGCGACAAGGACAGTAAGCTTGTATATGCCCCAGGGTGGTCATCCAACAAAAGGGGCATTCATAATGTCCACAGTCTGTGTGGAGATGTTCCTGTTGGCCACAGACGAAACAGTGGCTGAGGACTGGACAAGAGGGGGTGGATGGCATCAACGGGATAGCGTCTACATTGATGGGTCAGGAGGAGCATCCTGGCAACAGCGAGGGCATTGCCATGAAGTCCTTGTTATAGTGATGGGAGGTGGGGAACAGAGTTGCCTGTCTTGGCTTTCCTTGATGTCACTCAGGATGTTTGCCCACAGCTCGTGCTGAGGAGCTGGGTAATCCGAATGAAACTGTCATGTTACCTCATTTGAATTTACGAGGACGACGGGAGGGTGTCAGAGTGGTGGGATGTTCTCGAGCAGGGAGTATGTGCTCGGGTTCTGGGGTAGGGATCCCTCGTCTGAGGAGGGGTACGGTAGCAAGGAAAGCGAGGATGTTGGGGTGGTCTGCAGGGAGATTGGCAAGAGATCCAGGAATAGTATCGCTGCTAGGTCCTGGAGCAGTGCTAGAACTTCCAGCTCCAGAATCATCACCAGCTGTGGGAGGGTTTGGAGGTGGGACAGGCAATGGTGCTGTGGATTGGAGTCGGGGGTCAAGGGGGAACTGGGGGTAATGGTAGAGTCGTCATCCCAGATGGTTCGTCTTGGGTTTCTGGCCCAAGTGTTTGCATCCCAGGGATGATTTGGGTCATTGTCCAGGTAGTAAGTTTATAGATGGGCAGGTAAGGTGTTGATAATGGGTCACAGAATGTACATGAACAAGGTGGATGGGATTGCAGAGAGAACATTGGAGAATCCATGGTCATGGAAGGCATCAAGGATGGTGTCTCTAGAGGCATGGATGGCCTGTTCCATGGCAGTGGCATAGACAGGCAGGGTCCCATCTGGAAAGAGTTGGGCATGGAGTGTCCGTCCAGTGGTGTACATATGAAAGATGATTCCCAAAGATTGGAGAATTGGGCTGTCTCTATAACTGGATACATGCAATATGGCACGGGCGATAGCAGGGTTCTCCAACGTGGAGGCGAAGAGAATTCATCGGGAGCAGTCTGGGAGATGGTGGATATGGACTGGTAGTTTGAAGGGTACTGCATTAAGCGATGAAGAGGACATCAAGAGTTCGGTGAGAATGGTGGCGACGATGGAGGAGCTTGGGCTTGACTCAAAAGCAAGTGAGGAATTGAGGGTTTAAGGAGGGAAGGTGATCGGATCCCTGGCCTTATATTCATCTAAGAGGTCCACAGCATGTCCTAAGTTGGACTTGGGTTCCCAGGTGTTTTCGGAGGACAGGTATCTTTCCATGAAATGAGATAGTGGCGGCATCGAGCGGAGCCCCAATGGGCTAAGATCTGTTCAATTTCAAATTCCTCTTCTTCATCTATTATGTCTGGTGGAAGTGAAATGAAGTTTGGTCCATGTTCAGTGGTTTCCCGATAGGGAATTAAAAGCAATGCATGGAAGGTATTGTGGATTTTCCACGTCTTTGGTAGTCAGAGTTTGTATGAGACAGGGGAAATGACCTATGAGATTTCAAAAGGTCCCTTGTGTCGAGGGGCTAGTTTTCGAGAAGGGTAGCAGAGTCTCAGGTTGCAGCCTTCAAGCCATACCTTATCTCTGACTTTCCATGGTTTAAATTTGGACATGACTCATTCACGCATGTATTGTTGTGCCTTTTCATGGGCAGCAGTAGCTTCCTTGCAAGCCTCATCAAGGTCTCCAAGGCATTTCTCTAAAGCAGGGAGGAAGGTGGTGGTTCCTATTGATGGGTAAGCCCTCAGCTTGTACCCAAACATCAAGCTAAACGGAGTCTTTCCTGTTACAGAATGGATGGAAGAATTGTGACAGAATTCCGCCATTGGTAGTAGGTCCGACCATCAGGTGGTGTCTCCTTGGCAAAAGATCTGAAGATAGGTTTCCAATTCCTGATTGACGGATTCTGTCTCTCCATCGATCTGTGGGTAGTAGGCAGAAGAGAGGAGTGGATCATACTTGAGGAGCCTCGCTAGTTCTAGAGCGAAGGCTGAGGCAAACTGCAGACTGCAGTCCAAGATAACCTTGTCGTGGAGCCCAAAGCAGGGAAAGACCTTTTCAAAGAAGAGCTGCACTATGCCCTCAGTGTCCACACTCTTGTGAGTTGGGGTGAAAATTACTCCCTTTGTAAGGTCATGGTTGACCACGACCATAACCAAATCAAAACCTTGTGACAGCGGCAAGTCTGTGATGAGATCAACCGACAAACATTGGAAAGGATGGGAGGAAGCAACCAGGAGAGGGGTGAGAGGTGGGACAGTGGGATGGGTGTTGGCCTTGTTGGCCTGGCAAGTTGTGCAGCCTTGAACGAAGCGGCGCACAAAGGAAGTGAGTCCAGGCCACCAATAGTCGTGCTGTACCTGATTAACGGTTCGGTAGTAACCGCCATGACCACCCATGGGTGAGTCATGGATGACATGGAGGAGGTTGTTCTGGTGAGCTTCAGGAACATAAGCCCAATCCTTAAAATAGAGTATGCCATCATCATATCGCCAATCATGAACAGAAGAGTGAGGGATTCCCAAGGTACCCTCATGAAGTTGGCGAAGCTGATTGATGACAAAGTTGTCATGGGTTGTTGACTGCTCGATAGCAGTCTGGAGGTCAGTGCCAATGTGTTTCAAAAATAGCTCTCCTGGGAGTAGCGTGACTTCAGCGTTGTTGGCCAATGTGTCCAACACATCCTTCCTGGAGAGAGCATCCACTGGGGCCATGTTATTCCCAGGTACATGTTGGAACAGGAGGTCATAGTCCTGTAGTGTTAATAGCCATCTAGCTTGCCACCTAGATAACTTTCAGGGGTCCTTGAAGTAACACAGATTCTTGTGGTCTGTGAGCACAGTTATGGGCTGGTTGGTTCCAGTCAGATAGTGTCGCCATTCTTCTAGCGCGCATATAACCGCTAGAAGTTCCCTGTCATATATGTCATAATTATGTTCTGCCAGCGAGAATGTGCTAGAAATGTAGCAGCAAGGGTGTAAGTCACCATTGGCATCCTTCTGCATCAAAACTCCTCCAGAGCCATTAGAGACATGTCAGTCATAATGAAAAATGGCTTGGAGGTATCCGGCATTACCAATACAGGTTTAGAAGTGAAGGCCTTTCAGAGGAGGTCAAAAGCCTTCTGTTGCTTGTGCATCCAGGACCATGGCTGCCCTTTCTTTGTTAAGTCCAAGATCGGCCTAGCAATTTCCAAGAAGTTTGGAATAAACTTGCAGTAAAAGTTGCAGAACCCTATGAATGAGCAGACTGCACAAACTGGCGTGGGTGGTTCCCAGGAAAAGATTGCTGAAACCTTGGTAGGGTCCATCACAATGATACCCTCTTTTACGACCATCCCAAGGAACTTAACCTCAGATGCGTCAAAAGTACATTTTTCTAATTTGAGGCCAAGACGGTTTTCTCATAATTGTTCTAGAACTCACCTCGTTTGTTCATGATGTTCATTAAGATCCCTAGAATGGATCAACATATGTATCATCCATGTAGATGATTAACCATCCTTCCACTACCATATCCTTGAAAATGAAGTCCATGAATGACTGAAAAGTCGCAGGACTGTTGCACAGGCCGAAAAACATGACGAGAGGCTTGAAGAGGCTGAAGGGCATAATGAACACTGCCTTCCAGGTGTCTTTGGTCTTGATCCGGATGTTATTATAGCCCCATTGAATATCCATCTTGGTGAAGTAGTGGGACCCCTTGAGCTGATCCACCAAGTTTCCGATGAGTGGGAGAGGGTAAGCGTTCTTGATGGTATGCTCGTTGAGGTAGCAGTAGGCTTGGCAAGGGCAAAGATTACCGTCCTTCTTTGAGATGAAGAAGAAGGGAGATGCCATGGGGGAGTTCAATGGGCCAATACATCTGGCTTTCAAGTGTTCATCAATGAAATCTTTACATGCCTCTCACTCCTTAGGGTTGAGCGGGTAGGCCTTAGCAACCTTGGGTTGGAAAGAGTTGTCTAGATCTATGCTGTGATTGAATGACTGGTAAGGTAGAAGGGGACTGTCGTCCTTCTTCTGGAAGATGTCCTCAAAGTCTCAGAAGTCCTGTGGGAGTTCCGTCTTGTTCTTCTTCACATCTTGTGTGTGAGAGAAGTTGAAATCGTGGTTGTTCTAATAGAGGATCTGGCTGGCTGTTCATCGTCATCCTCCTCACATTCTATCAGCCCCAGTATCTCCTCTCGCTGTGTGGTCGGTTCCATGTCAGGTACCTTCAGATGAACCTCATTGGTCTTTGCCATGAGTAACGGATCGACGTTTTGCTTCCACCACAGAGCTTGTCGTTGCCATATTTTGTTCATCTTGCATTTCCTATTGAAGATGTTGATAGTATGGGCCTCAGCTGCAACATCTTCTCATTCCCTCATTCGTTTCTGTATGGTCGGTTCTGTATCATAAATACGAACAGTTCCTGTACTCCAGTTAATCTCTGGATTGCAATCTCGGAGCCATGGGAGTCCTAGGATGATCTCGTCCTTGCCACAGTCAATAACAAGGAAGCCTTGGAGTTCAGTGGTTTCTCTGAGCTGCATTAGCACTAATGCCTGTTTTCGTATTAGGCTGTTCTTGTTTGGTGATCCATCAACGTTGCTCACCTGCAGGGGAGTCTTGAGTCATGTAGTGGGTATGTCGCATGCCACTACCGTAGCATAGTTGATAAAACAACCGGTTGCCCCAGAGTCGATGAGGGCTTTCATGTCAACACTTTTGAACGCAGTGTGGTCAGGAGGATAGAGGGTAACAGGCATAGTGATTGATTGCGAGTTACTTCCTGACACAAACACTAGAGAACATCTATGAGAAATATTGTAGGCAGGGTATGACATTGACCCATTCCTGCCTTTCAAAACCCTGGTCGGTTCCAGGTGTTCTGGGACGCTGGTCGGTTCCAGTCCCAGGCCAAGTGTCATGGTCGGGTCCACATATTGCACTTGCCTCTTTGCAGAACCGGAGACACTCTGTATGCAGTTGGGCAGGTCGGTTCCTGCTCCAGGCCACATGTCCTGGTTGATTTCAGGTATCTCACATGCCTCTACTCCCTCTCTCACTGCTCTTACCACCTTGATTCCATGTTTGACTGTGTTTCTCATGGCAGTCTCTTGAGAAGAAGGTTGTGGTCCAAGCCCCATCCCTTGACCCTTGGGAGTAGCTGCGTCCGCGTCCACCCTTGACTGGACAGATATGTCATTGGGGTACATGCCTGGATAATGATCCAGGACTTCCTCTGGGGTGGTCGTCCAGAGGTCCACCGGCATGATAGCGGAAAATTTATTGTTCCATGGTCCAGACCGTACAGCCCTGGCTCGTGGTGCTGCCCTGGTCGCTTCCTTTTGGCACTCTTGGTGAGTGGCCGTTCTTACCTCAGCCATGGCTTGGTAGCCTTCCTCCTCATCAGCAGATGAGCTGCCCTCCCCAAAAGCAGTTTTAAGGATCTTAATCGCAGCGCCTTTCTCAGTGTTACCCATCCCTTCTAGGTAAGCTGAGAGTTCATCATCCTTCTCTGTGGTGGTGGTAGTTTGTGCCCGTTGTTGCAGGACTTTGTAAGTAGGATGTGCAGTGCGTCCAGAGGATGTGGTTGGGCAGGGACATGAGGTCCAGTCAGTTCTGGATCTGGTGTGGTTGGAGGACCTACAGCCAACCTTGTGACAGATAAAGCACTTGTTGCTCCGCATATACTCAGCATACTGAGTTGGCGATAGGTGTATGGCATCTACTGTATGTGTTACGGTCTACAAGGGGGTACACTTTTTCCTTTACGCTTTTTCATTCACTCGACACCTAGTCTCGTTCTCGTCACCGTACATGGTTGTATTTGTAATGGAGTCATCCTCCATTATACCAGATACGTTTCCTGATCTTTTCTCTTTTGTCTCACACGGCACCCCGCCCTTACCTTATTTAGACTTCCTTCCTGTTCCACCGTGGTCGCCTTGATTCAGACTTCACCGCCTGCGGCATAGCCTTTTACTTATGACTTGTCTTGACTTGTCATGACTCATTACGACTCACATGCTGCGCATCGAGTCATACCTTAGTGACTGCGGATGCTGCACATCCTTTCCTTATTTAGAAGGGGCCTACCATATATAAGGGCGCTCTCTCGCCCTCCTGTAATTTCCCTAAGCTAGTTCTATGCAATATCAGTGTAGTTTCTAGTGACCACCAAGTCTAGTGACGTTCCTAGATAGGTGAGACCAGCTTAGGCTTCACGTCGTCTCGAAGCTCGGCATTGCTCCTCGAGGATTCCTCTACTCGTCACTCGCTCTCCCTTCACTATGCGTGAACTCTTCTTTGTATCGCAGCACGCTACGTCACTACTACGCTGTGCATTACAGTATGTCCATTGCGTACGGGTCTCGGTGTGAATGAGAAGAGGGTGCCAGGATATGAGGAACACCCTTTTGTAAATCTCCAATCCTCCATAGCTGTTGGGAGAATTGGCTGGCTTTCTTTATCGAATCCTTGTAGTCATCAGGGATCTTGTCGCAAGAGAGGATCATAGTTGCGAGCTTGGGACTAAGGCCATGGATAAACCATTCCATGAGGGCATGTCTGTTGGTGATTCTGGACTTCTCAGCGAGAAGTTGGAACTGGGAAGCATATGTAGTGAACCCATTGCTCCAGGTTCCATTGGAGTCTTTTCTGGCAGTCTGGCGAAGTTTGGAGAGGTCAATCCTTGCCTTAGCAGCTACGTCATAGGGGGAGAAAGCAGTCTCGAACACCTGTCTAATTTGTGTGAAGGTCTTTTCTTCATTCAGTATCTGGGCGTTGCCCAGCTTCATAAGCCATCCTTCAGCAAAGGTCTTTCCATGGCCCTTACTAATCTTATTCAGAAAAGTAAGGCATTTGGTTGTATCCATGAAAAGCTTGTTGTTGATAGTGAAGTAGGTGTTACGATTTACTCTTTCTTTTTACCTTCTCCTCTTTGTACTACCATTGCTATGTGTTCGAACCTCGCCCAGGACTATATTTCTTTTCTCTTATCGCTGACTCATTCCTAACCACGTGATCTTATCTCCACTTGCTTCGTCAGCGATTCCTTCCATCTGATTCCATCGCTTTCTATAACGTTCTATGCCTACCCTTAAGACCTTTTCCTTTGTCTATTTAAACCTCGTCGAATCACCTTTGTATTCCCAGTTTAGACCTCCTTGGAATACATCTCTCTTCCGCGCTTTCCAAGCCTTGATTCGTCGACGACACTAGATCAACTCCTTGACCCCCTTGAACCCTAGACACGTCGACACTTGATCGACTCCTTGAACCCTTGAACCCTTGAACCTTCGTCACGCTAGCACAGACTAGCGTTCCTTGATCTATTGGACTTCGTGCCGCCATTGAGGGCACGCTCACTCAGAACCCTCAACTCCTTTGTGACCGTCCAAGGCTACGTCCGACCCTACCCGGGCCAGTCGTAACAGTAGGCTTCCATCGAGAGGAGCCATCTATTAGTGTCCTCTGCCTCCCCAGAAAAGTCCTCAGGAAGGCTGGCCTTTATTTCTGAAACCATATCGTCATCTTCTGGAGCCAGGTCAAAGTCAGGGGATGTTGCCTCAGTCAATTCTGGGTCAATGTTGTGGAAAACTACAGGGACTTCCTCATCAGGGGGGATCGGTGATCCAGGTGGGGTCAGAGTAGAGGAGCGGGGGGGGATGGCAGCTAATTCAGAGATGAAGGGAAGATAGTTGGGATTCCAACCTTGGCTCCTATTGACTTCCATGAGAGTGTTCTGTCGTTCCCTATATGCTGCGATATTCTCTGGGGAGGAGTACCTATTGGGTAATGGGAGATGGAAGGGATGCTCATCAGGGAGAAGGTGAAGTCTTGGGAGGGAGGAAGAGGAACAGAAAGAAAACATGGTGGGTTCTTCAGGGGGAGAGTTGGAGGGTACTCTGAATCTGCCAGGTCAGGATATGATGGGTGGGGGGAGTGTCCTCTACATGAAAGTAGGGACAAGGGGAAAAGCTAGTTCTTTTGTAATGCACAGTGTAGCATGCTGCGATACTTGAGATACTAAGCTTGAACAAGGACAAGAAAAGAATGAGGGGTACAAGTGAAGTTTGTAGTCTGAGTGCCGAGCTTTGAGACGATGCGAAGCCTAAGTGGTCTCACCTATTCAGGTATGAACTATGTGCTCACTGAACTCAGTGGTTACTAGAAACAACGCTGGTATTGCATAGAACTAGCTTAGGGAAAAATACAGGAGGGCGAGAGAGCGCCCTTATATACAGTAGGCCCCTTCTAAATAGAGTAATGGTGCACAGCACCTCTAGTCAATGCGAGTCACTAAAGTATGACTCGATGCATAGCATAAGAGTCAGTATGAGTCATGACAAGTCAGAAATATATAAAGGCTAGGCCGCAGGCAGTGAAGTCCAAATAAGGTGACTGCAGCGGAATGGAAGCCTAAAGTAGGTATAGGCAGGGGGCCATGTAAGATGCAAACAGAAAGAAATCAGGAGATGTATCTGGTATAATGGAGAACAACTCCATTACGAATACAACTGCATACGGTGAAGAGAATGAGACTAGGAGTTGAGTGAACAAAGATCAAGGAAAAAGAGTACCCCCTCAGTAAACCATAACAACACCCCTCGAACTTCGCTTTACCACACACACCCTAGGACATCCAACTCATATTGGCCTGACTTTGGAGGATGTTATCAAGGTACAATACATTGTGTAATGAAAGTAGGTACAGTAAGATATCTTATTTTTGCATTAACAGGGAAAGAATCACTTCCAAGCTGCACTTCATGCAATGCCTGATAGCATCATCAAGAAGGCTTACCAAGTGAAGCTAGTGGTATGAGAGAGCATCACAAATTGCCTTCAGCTCACCTTATTGGAGCTAGAGTTCCTCGAATGGCTGAGAGATTATTTGAATACTGTCAAGGAGAAACAAGATGCTGGGCTTGCCATCTGCAGTGCTCATTTGGACAACATGGTGAGTGTGATGGAGGCACATGGTCTGCAGAACGTTGAGGACAATGGAGAGTTTTGCCATGCAGCCTATGCTGATGAGCTAATCATGCTAAGTATATCAAATGCACAGCTTAATCAGGTTTGCAAGTGTATGTTGGCACACCCTGGGCTCTACCATGTACCTGGTGGTGGTAGCAACTCTGTTGATGGTGGTCGAGATCAGAGTGAAAAGGTGGATGAGGAGAGTGAGGAGAAATTCTTGGGTGATCCATTTCCTGAGCTCCTGTCAAGCGATCCATCTGAAGTAGATTTGAGCTAAACCTCCATGCTAGTGGTGATTTTTTATTTATCTATGTACTTGATGCATGTAAATACTTACACAATGTCATGTATCATGATCAGGAATCTGAATATCAGATCCTTATCTGATCTGCCATTGAGCAAACCATGTAAACCCACATCAACTTGTGAGTTATTTACGTCTGAGTGCTCAAGGCATGTATCTATGTATAGAGTGCTATGTATCAGGGACTCAAACTTGAAATATATTTAACAAACCCTCAGTGTGCTCCCTCTCAGTAAGCTTCCACCCACCACTCAGCTGTCAATGCCTCCAGTGCACACAGTACATATGTCATTGTAGACTAAATTATGGAATCCATAATGATAATCTTACCCTGTAGAACCAAGACCCAGATGCCTGACCTGAGTACCAGTGTTTCAACAACAATGTATATGAATCACTATTCAACCAGCTAGACCCACCCACATCTATGTATAGCAGATGGCAGTCACTCACCGGCACTTACACAGGATACAGCAGTCTCACACTGTACCTGACACAAGACGTCAATGTGCAGCATCCCATCCCCCTCTCTGCACCAACACCTGCCCCATCCCAATACATGCTTGCTGCTGCCAGTCCATCTGTGCTCTCTGTGTTCACACCATCCGTATCTGTGCTCAATCTGTCTGCACTGGCCAACTGGCAATTTGAGCTCACGCCCATCCCCCCCTCTGCACCAACACCTGTCCCATCCCAATCCACACTCACCGCTGCCAGCCCATCTGTGCCCACCCACTGGCAATTTGTGCATACCTTGTCTGCACCTGCACCATCCCCTGTCTATCAATCTGTTGTCTCCCCATCCCAATCCGCCGTCTCTATTTCTGCCATCTCTGCTGCAGCTACTACCACTGTGGTTGCCCCATCTGCATCCACCACGGTCAACCTGAATGCCCAATGGCACACAATCATTGAGCACACATGGGGAGAGACGTACCATTCTCTATTGACAATGGTTGCTGTCCCATTATTGGGGAGGCAGGGGAAGCAGGAACAGATGGTGGCTCACACCATCAGTGATGCTGTGCGATCAATCGGAGGGGTGCAATCGTCCATCTCTCACCTTTCCAGTGAAAACCATGTGAGAATAGTTCGAGCTGTTGCTCAGACACCACTCCAACTCCATGAAAAATTGAAACACCACTGTTTGGGGTTCATTAACCAGGTACATGGGTTACTACCTGAACTGCACTCACCAGAACACTGTGACATACAATTTTGTGCTGACAAAGTCCACAAACTGTTAGAAAATGATGCTTTCCTCAAAAAGGAGGGTGATACTCACATGTTTTCTTCACCCATATTCACAATGTTCCTCATTGATCAGTTCCAGACTGACACTGAACTGTTACGGTTTATGAGGGGGTACTCTTTTCCTTTACGCTTTCTTGTTCACTCGACTCCCAGTCTTGTTCTCTTCACCGTATGTGGTTGTATTCATAATGGAGTCGTCCTCCATTATACCAGATACGTTTCCAGATCTCTTTCCCTTTCTGGCTCACACAGCGCCCCGCCCTTACCTTATTCAGACTTCCTTCCCATTCCGCCGCAATCGTCTTATTCAGACTTCACCGCCTGCGGCATAGCCTTTTACTTATGACTCATCTTGACTTGTCGTGACTCACTATGACTCATATGCTGCGCATCGAGTCATATTCTAGTTACTGTGGATGCTGCGCATCCTTTCCTTATTTAGAAGGGGCCTACCGTATATAAGGGTGCTCTCTCGCCCTCCTGTAATTTCTCTAAGCTAGTTCTATGCAATATCAGTGTAGTTTCTAGTGACCACCGAGTCTAGTGACATTCCTAGATAGGTGAGACCAGCTTAGGCTTCGCGTTGTCTCGAAGCTTGGCATCGCTCCTCGAGGATTCCTCTACTCGTCACTCGCTCTCACTTCTTCACGCTTGCGAACCCTTCTTTGTATCGCAGCACACTATGTCACTACTACGCTGTGCGTTACAAAAGAACTAGCTTTTCCCCTTGTCCCTACTTTTACATAGAGGACATTCCCCCTACCCACCATCTCTCACCTAGGCAGGTTCAGAGTACCCTCTGACTCCAACTCCCCTCCTGAAACACCCATCATGTCTCAACCTCGTTCCTCCCCCCGACTCCCCAGACTTCACCTCTTACCTGACGATCACCCATTCTATCTCGTTCTTCCAGATAGATTCTTCTCCCCGGAGTACATCGCGGTATACCAAGAACATCAGAGGGCTCTCGCTGAAGTCAACCAGTCCCAAGGGTGGAACACCGATGCTCTCCCTTCCATCTCTGAATTAGCTGCCATCCCCCAGGCCTCCGCCGCATCCCCCATCCAAGAGGATCCTTCCCTCGTATTCCACAATCCTGACCCGGAACCGACCGGTGCAGAGACTTCCCACCCAGAACCGACTGAGGGGGAAGATATTGACATTGACCCGGCTCTAGAAGATGACGAAATGGTATCAGAAATAAAGGCCGGCCTTCCCAAGGACTTTTCCGGGGAGGCAGAGGACGCCAACAGATGGCTCCTCACTATGGACGCCTACTTCACTATCAACGACAAGGTGTTCACGGATAAGACCAAATCCCTTACCTTCCTTAACAAGATCAGTAAGGGCCGTGGCAAGATCTTCGCTGAAGGATGGCTGATGAAATTGGGAAACGCCCATATCCCAAACAAACTCAAGACCTTCGATTGTATTAAACAGGCTTTCGAGACCACCTTCTCCCCCTATGACGTAGCCGCCAAGGCTAGGATCGACCTCTCCAAACTCCATCAGACTGCCGGAAAAGACGCGGATGGAAACTGGAGCAATGGCTTTGCCAAATACGCTTCAGAATTCCAACTTCTCACCGAGAAGTCCCTCATTTCTGACAAACATGCTCTTGTGGAGTGGTTTATCCGAGGCCTCTCTCCTAAACTCGCAACAATGATCCTATCTTGCGAAAAGATCCCTGACGACTACCAGGATTGGATTAAGAAGGCAGGCCAGTTCTCGCAACAGCTGCGGAGAATTGGGGACCTTCAAAAGGGTGTACCACATATCCTGGCACCCTCCTCTCGATCGCACAAGGACCTGTATGCGATGGACGTAGATGCCGTGCGTCTATCGCCGACTCAGCGCACTGAGTATATGTGGAGCAACAAATGCTTTATCTGTCACAAGGTTGGCTGTAGGTCTTCCAACCACCACGGAACCGGAACTGACCGGTCCAACTCATGTCCCCACCCGACCACATCCTCCGGACGCACCGCACATCCTACTTACAAAGTCCTGCAACGACGGGCACGA
This sequence comes from Boletus nobilissimus, assembly GCA_038088815.1. Taxonomy (NCBI): domain Eukaryota; kingdom Fungi; phylum Basidiomycota; class Agaricomycetes; order Boletales; family Boletaceae; genus Boletus; species Boletus nobilissimus. The sequence goes on along the minus strand of JBBPJO010000019.1, from coordinate 16,138 downwards.
GCCACCACCACTACGGAGGAGGATGATGAACTCTCAGCTTACCTAGAGGAAATGGGAAGCATCAAGAAAGGCGCCGCGATTAAGATCCTCAAAACTGCTTTCAGGGAGGGCAGCTCGTCTGCGGATGAGGAGGCTGGCTACCAGGCCATGGCTGAGGTAAGAACGGCCACTTACCAAGAGTGCCAAAGGGAAGCGATCAGGGCAGCACCACGAGCCAGGGCTGTACAATCTGGACCATGGAACAACCAATTTTCCGTTATCGCGCCGGCGGACCTCTGGGAAACCACCTTGGAGGAAGCCCTGGAACAATCACCAGGCACGTACCCCAATGACATATCTGTCCAGTCAAGGGTGGACGCGGACGCAGCTACTCCCTGGGGTCAGGGGATGGGGCTTGGACCGCAACCTTCTTCTCAAGAGACTGCCACGAGAAACACAGTCAAACATGGAATCAAAGTGGTAAAGGCGGTGAGGGAAGGGGAAGAGACATGTGAGATACCTGGAACTGACCAGGACACGTGGCCTGGAACGGGAACCGACCCGTCCAACTGCATACAGAGTGTCTCCGGTTTCTGCAGCAGGGATTTTTGAAGAGCAGGGATGGGTCAATGTCATCTCCTGCTAAATTTTCTCATAGGTTATCTCCAGTATTTGTGTCAGGTGGTTCATCGCAATCCATATCTATTCCCATCACCCTCTACCCACCTGACCAAACTGCGTTCAAAAGCGTTGACACAAAAGCCCTCATCGACTCTGGGGCAACTGGCTGTTTTATTGACTACGCTACCGTGGTAGCTTGCGACATCCCTACTACATGACTAAAGATCCCGCTTCGAGCAAGCAATGTTGATGGATCCCCTAATAAAAACGGCCTGATACGAAAACAGGCATCGGTGCTAATGCAACTCGGAGAAACGACTGAACTCCGAGACTTCCTTGTTATTGACTGTGGCAAGGATGAGATCATCCTCAGGCTCCCTTGGCTCCGTGACAATAATCCGGAGGTCAATTGGAGTACAGGAACCGTCCGTCTCCGCAATCCAGAACCGACCGGACGGGAACGCACGTGGAATCGAGAAGACACCACAGCCGAGGCCCATACTCTAAACGTCTTCAACCAAAAATGCCAGATGAACAAATTACGGCGACGAAGAGCTCTGTGGTGGAAGCGTAATGTCGACCCTATACTAACGGCAAAGACCAGAGAGGTTCATCTGAAGGTACCTGATGTGGAACCGACCACGCAGCAGGGAGAGATACCGGGGCTCATAGATATAGAGGAGGACGATGAAGAGCCAACCAGACCTTCCATTAAGAAAACTATGATTTCGACTTCTCTCGCTCAAGACGCGAAGAAGACTAAAACGGAACTCCCGCGGGACTTCCATGACTTCGAGGACATCTTCCAGAAAAAGGACAACGGTCCCCTTCCGCCCCACCGGTCATTCGATCACGGCATAGATCTAGACGACTCTTTCCTGCCCAAGGTTGCAAAGGCCTACCCGCTCAATCCTAAGGAGCGAGAGGCATGCAAAGAATTCATCGACGAACATATGAAAGCCGGACGCATTCTCTCAATGAGCACACCATCAAAAACGCCTATCCTCTCCCACTTATCGGCGACTTGATGGACCAACTCAAGGGATCCCATTACTTCACGAAGATGGATATCCGTTGGGGGTATAATAACGTCTGGATCAAGACTAAAGACGCCTGGAAGGCAGTGTTCATTACGCCCTTCGGCCTCTTTGAGCCTCTCGTCATGTTCTTCGGCCTTTGCAACAGTCCCGTGACTTTTCAGTCGTTCATGGATTACATTTTCAAGGATATGGTAGCGGAAGGATGGTTGATCATCTATATGGATGATATGTTGATCCATTCCAGGGATCTTACCGAACACCACCAACGAACGAGGCGAGTTCTGGAACGGTTGCGTGACAACCATCTCGGCCTCAAATTGGAAAAATGTACGTTCAACGCATCCTCGGTTGAATTCCTAGGGATGGTCGTCCAAGAGGGTATCATCGCGATGGACCCTACCAAGTTATCAGCAATTGCTACCTGGGAACCACCTACTACGGTTCGCGCAGTCCACTCCTTCATAGGGTTCTGCAACTTTTACCACAAGTTTATTCCGAATTTCTCGGAAATTGCTAGGCCGATCTTGGATTTAACAAAGAAATGGCAGCCGTGGTCCTGGACGCACGAGCAACAACAGGCCTTTGACCTCCTCTGTCGAGCCTTCACCTCGAAACCTGTACTCACTATGCCAGATACCTCCAAACCATTCTACATCATGACGGACACCTCATTAACAGCTACTGGAGGCGTACTAATGCAGAAGGACGCTAATGGCGACCTACATCCTTGCTGCTACATATCCCAAACGTTCTCGCCGGCGGAACGAAACTACGACATTTACGACCATGAACTCCTAGCAGTTATACATGCACTAGAGGAGTGGTGCCACTATCTCACCAGAACTGACCAGCCCGTAACCATCCTCACAGATCATAAGAATCTGTGTTACTTTAAAGACCCACGAAAGCTTTCTAGGTGGCAAGCTAGATAGCTATTGACGTTACAGGACTATGACCTCCTGTTTCAACATGTACCGGGGAATAACATGGCCCCCGCGGACGCTCTGTCTCGAAAGGACACCCTGGATACTTCGGACGACGATGCTGAAGTCACCCTTCTCCCTGGAGAGCTATTTTTAAAATGTATCGGCACAGACCTCCGACATGCCATCGAGCAATCTTGCTCCACTGACGGCTTCGTCATCGACCAGCTCCATAAGCTGCACGAGGGTACCTCAGGAATCCCTTACTCCACCATCCACGACTGGCGCTTTGACGATGGCCTACTCTATTTCAAGGATTGGGCCTATGTGCCCGAGGCCCACCAGAACGACCTCCTCCATTCCATCCATGACTCGCCTGCGGGGGGCCATGGCGGTTATTACCGGACCGTAAATCAGGTACAGCGTGACTATTGGTGGCTGGGCTTAACCGCATTTGTCCACCACTTCATCCAGGGATGTGCGGTTTGCCAAGCTAACAAAGTCAATACACACCTGACTGTTCAGCCTCTCACCCCCCTTCCGGTCGCTTCCTCCCGCCCTTTCCAGTGTCTGTCGGTCAATCTCATCACAGACTTGCCGCCGTCTAAAGGTTTTGATTCGGTTATGGTCGTGGTCAACCATGGCCTTACAAAGGGGGTAATTTTCACCCCTACTCATAAGAGTGCGGACGCTAAGGGCGTCGCACAACTGTTTTTCGAAAAAGTCTTTCCCCACTTTGGACTCCATGACAAGGTTATCTCGGACTGTGGTCCGCAGTTTGCCTCGGCCTTCGCTCTAGAACTAGTGAGGCTCCTGGATTATGATCCACTCCTCTCCTCTGCCTACCACCCACAGACTGACAGAGAGACGGAACGGGTCAATCAGGAATTGGAAACCTATCTTCGAATCTTTTGCCAAGGAGATGCCACCCGATGGTCGGACCTATTACCAATGGCGGAGTACTGCCACAATTCCTCCATCCATTCTGTAACGGGAAAGACTCCTTTCAGTTTGATGATGGGATACGAGCCGAGAGCTTATCCATCTTTAGGAACGAAAACCTTCCTCCCCACTCTAGAGAAACGCCTTGGAGACCTCGATGAGGCTCGCAAGGAAGCCACCGCCGCCCACGAAAAAGCCCAGCGCTATATGCGCAAATGCGTAATCTCTAAGTTCAAACCCTGGAAAGTAGGAGATAAGGTATGGCTCGAGGGCCGTAACCTGAGACTCCACTACCCCTCTCGAAAACTCGCCCCTCGATGCGAGGGACCATTTGAAATCTCACAGGTCATATCGCCTGTTTCGTACAAACTCCACTTGCCCAAGACGTGGAAGATCCACAATGCCTTCCACACATTGCTTCTGACTCCCTATCGGGAGACCGCTGAACACGGACCCAACTTCGTTCCGCTTCCGCCGGATATAATAGACGGGGAAGAGGAATTTGAAATCAAACAAATCTTGGCCCATCGGGGCTCCGCCCGCCGACGCCACTACCTCGTTTCGTGGAAAGGCTACCCATCTTCCGAAAATACCTGGGAACCTGAATCCAATTTAGGACATGCTGTGGATCTCCTGGAAGAATATAAGGCCAGGGATCCCATCGCCTTTCCCCCATAATCCAAGCCCTCTCCTGCCACTCGAGTCGAGCCCTTGCTCCTCTATCGTTGTCATCGCTGCCACCTTCACCCACTCATGCCTACTCCGCTGAATGGAACCACCTCCATATTCCCAGTCCGTCTTCACCGTCTCCCAGACCAAACCCACCGAATCCTGTTACGGTTTACAAGGGGGTACACTTTTTCCATTACACTTTTCGTTCACTCGTCTTCTAGTCTCGTTCTCTCTCACCGTGTGCGGTTGTATTCATAATGGAGTCGTCCTCCATTATACCAGATACGTTTCCCGATCTCTTTCTCTTCTGTCTCACACGGCGCCCCGCCTATATCCATATTTAGACTTCCTTCTGTTTCTGCCGCAGTCGCCTTATTCAGACTTCACCGCCTGCGGCATAGCCTTCATCTCCTACCTGATGGTCACCTGTTCTATCTCGTCCTTCCGGATAGGTTCTCCTCCCCGGAGTATATCGCAGCATACCAAGAACGTCAGAGGGCTCTCGCTGAAGTCAACCAGTCCCAAGGGTGGAACTCCGACGCTCTCCCCTCCGTCTCTGAATTAGCTGCCATCCCCCAGGCCTCCGTTGAATCCCCCATCCAAGAGGATCCTCCCCTCACTTTCCACGACCCTGACCCGGAACCGACCGGTGCAGAGACTTTCGACCCAGAACCAACTGAGGCAGAAGATATTGATATTGACCCAGCTCTAGAAGACAACGACATGGTATCAGAAATAAAGGCCGGCCTTCCTGAGGACTTTTCCGGGGAGGCAGAGGACGCCAACAGATGGCTCCTCACTATGGACGCCTACTTCACTATCAACGACAAGGTGTTCACGGATAAGACCAAATCCCTTACTTTCCTTAACAAGATTAGTAAGGGCCGTGGCAAGACCTTTGCTGAAGGATGGCTGATGAAATTGGGAAACACCCATATCCCAAACGAACTCAAGACCTTCGACTGTATTAAACAGGCTTTTGAGACCGCCTTCTCCCCCTATGACGTAGCCACCAAGGCTAGGATCGACCTCTCCAAACTTCACCAGACTGCCAGAAAGGACACGGATGGAAACTGGAGCGATGGCTTTGCCAAATACGCTTCAGAATTCCAACTTCTCGCCGAGAAATCTGGCATCTCCGACAAACATGCTCTTGTGGAGTGGTTTATCCGAGGCCTCTCTCCTAAACTCGCAACGATGATCCTGTCTTGCGAAAAGATCCCAGACGACTACAAGGACTGGATTAAAAAGGCAGGCCAGTTCTTGCAACAACTGCGGAGAATTGGGGACCTTTGAAAGGGTGTACCACATATCCCGGCACCCTCCTCTCGATCGCACAAAGACCCATACACGATGGATGTAGATGCTGTGCATCTGTCGCCGACTCAGCGCACTGAATATATGCGGAGCAACAAATGCTTTATCTGTCACAAGGTTGGCTGTAGGTCTTCCAACCACCACGGAACCGGAACTGACCGGTCCAACTCATGTCCCCACCCGACCACATCCTCCGGATGCACCGCACATCCTACTTACAAAGTCCCGCAACGACGGGCACGAGCCACCACCACCACAGAAGAGGATGATGAACTCTCGGCTTACCTAGAGGAAATGGGAAGCATCGAGAAAGGCGCCGCGATTAAGATCCTCAAAACTGCTTTCAGGGAGGGCAGCTCGTCTGCGGATGAGGAGGCTGGCTACCAGGCCATGGCTGAGGTAAGAACGGCCACTTACCAAGAGTGCCAAAGGGAAGTGATCAGGGCAGCACCACGAGCCAGGGCTGTACAATCTGGACCATGGAACAACCAATTTTCCGTTATCGCGCCGGCGGACCTCTGGGAAACCACCTTGGAGGAAGTCCTGGAACAATCACCAGGCATGTACCCCAATGACGTATCTGTCCAGTCAAGGGTGGACGCGGACGCAGCTACTCCCTGGGGTCAGGGGATGGGGCTTGGACCGCAACCTTCTTCTCAAGAGACCGCCACGAGAAACACAGTCAAACACGGAATCAAGGTGGTAAAGGTGGTGAGAGAAGGGGAAGAGGCATGTGAGATACCTGGAACCAACCAGGACATGTGGCCTGGAACGGGAACTGACCCATCCAACCGCATACGGAGTGTCTCCGGTTTCTGCGGAGAGGATTTTTGAAGAGCAGGGATGGGTCAATGTCATCTCCTGCTAAATTTTCTCATAGGTTATCTCCAGTATTCGTGTCAGGTGGTTCATCGCAATCCATATCTATTCCCATCACCCTCTACCCACCTGACCAAACTGCGTTCAAAAGCGTTGACACAAAAGCCCTCATCGACTCTGGGGCAACTGGTTGTTTTATCGACTACACTACCGTGGTAGCTTGCGACATCCCTACTACGTGACTAAAGATCCCGCTTCGAGCAAGCAACGTCGATGGATCCCCCAATAAAAACGGCCTGATACAAAAACAGGCATCGGTGCTAATGCAACTCGGAGAAACCACTGAACTCTGAGACTTCCTTGTTATTGACTGTGGCAAGGATGAGATCATCCTCGGGCTCCCTTGGCTCCGCGACAACAATCCGGAGGTCAATTGGAGTACAGGAACCGTCCATCTCCGCAATCCAGAACCAACCGGACGGGAACGCACGTGGAACCGAGAAGACATTGCGGCCGAGGCCCATACTTTAAACATCTTCAACCGAAAATGCCAGATGAACAAATTGCGGCGACAAAGAGCTCTGTGGTGGAAGCGTAATGTCGACCCCATACTAACGGCAAAGACCAGAGAGGTTCATCTGAAGGTACCTGACGTGGAACCGACCACGCAGCGGGAAGAGATACCAGCGCTCATAGATGTGGAGGAGAATGACGAAGAGCCAACTGGACCTTCCATTAAGAAAACTACGATTTCGACTTCTCTCGCTCAAGACGTGAAGAAGACCAAGATGGAACTCCCGCGGGACTTCCGAGACTTCGAGGATGTCTTCCAGAAAAAGGATGACGGTCCCCTTCTGCCCTACTGGTCGTTCAATCATGGCATAGATCTAGATGACTCCTTCCTACCCAAGGTTGCGAAGGCCTACCCACTTAACCCTAAAGAGCGAGAGGCATGTAAAGAATTTATTAACGAACATATGAAAGCTGGACGTATTCGCCCCTCCAACTCTCCCATGGCTTCCCCATTCTTCTTCGTACCCAAGAAGGACGGTAATCTTCGCCCTTGCCAAGATTATAGATATCTCAACAAGCATACTATCAAAAACGCCTACCCGCTCCCACTTATTGGCAATTTGATGGATCAACTCAAGGGATCCCGTTACTTCACGAAGATGGATATCCGTTGGGGGTATAATAACATCCGGATCAAGACTAAAGACGCCTGGAAGGCGGCGTTCATCACGCCCTTCGGCCTCTTCAAGCCTCTCATCATGTTCTTTGGCCTTTGCAACAGTCCTGCGACCTTTCAGTCATTCATGGACTACGTTTTCAAGGATATGGTAGGGGAAGGATGGTTGATCATCTATATGGATGATATGTTGATCCATTCCAGGGATCTTAACGCACATCACCAACGAACGAGGCAAGTTCTGGAATGGTTGCGTGACAACCGTCTTGGCCTCAAATTAGAAAAATGTACATTCGACGCATCCTCGGTTGAATTCCTAGGGATGGTCGTCCAAGAGGGTATCATTGCGATGGACCCTACCAAGCTATCGGCAATTGCTACCTGGGAACCACCTACTATGGTTCGTGCAGTCTGCTCCTTCATAGGGTTCTGCAACTTCTATCGCAAGTTTATTCCGAACTTCTCGGAAATTGCCAGGCCGATCTTGGATTTGACAAAGAAAGGGCAGCCATGGTCCTGGATGCACGAGCAACAACGGGCCTTCGACCTCCTCCGTCGGGCCTTCACTTCGAAACCCGTACTCACAATGCCGGATACTTCTAAACCGCTCTACGTCATGACGGACACCTCATTGACGGCTACCGGAGGCGTATTAATGCAGAAGGATGCCAATGGCGACTTACACCCTTGCTGCAACATTTCCCGAACGTTCTCACTGGTGGAACATAATTACGACATCTACGATCGTGAACTCCTAGCGGTTATATGCGCACTAGAGGAGTGGCGCCACTACCTCACCGGAACTGACCGGCCCATAACCATCCTCACAGATCATAAGAATCTGTGTTACTTCAAGGATCCATGGAAGCTTTCTAGGCGGCAAGCTAGATGGCTATTAACGTTACAAGACTACGACCTCCTATTCCAACATGTACCGGGGAATAACATGGCCCCCGTGGACGCTCTCTCTTGGAAGGACGCTCTGGATACTTCAGACGATAACGCCGAGGTTACCCTACTTCCTGGAGAATTATTTTTGAAACGAATCGACACAGACCTCCAACACGCCATCAAGCAATCTTGCTCCACTGACAGCTTCGTCATTGACCAACTCTGCAAGTTGCACGAGGGTACCTCGGGAATCCCTCGTTCCACTATCCATGACTGGCGCTTTGATGACAGCCTCCTCTACTTTAAAGACCGGGCCTATGTGCCCGAGGCCCACCGGAACGACCTCCTTCACTCCATCCATGACTCGCCTGCGGGGGGCCATGGTGGTTATTACCGGACCGTTAATCAGGTACAACGTGACTATTGGTGGCCTGGCTTGACCGCATTCGTCCGCCGCTTCATCCAGGGATGTGTGGTTTGCCAAGCCAATAAGGTCAATACACACCCCACCGTTCTGCCTCTCACCCCCCTTCTGGTCGCTTCCTCTCGTCCCTTCCAATGTCTGTCAGTCGATCTCATTACGGACTTGCCGCTGTCTAAAGGTTTTGATTCGGTTATGGTTGTGGTCGACCATGGCCTTACAAAGGGGGTAATTTTCACCCCTACTCATAAGAGTGTGGATGCCAAGGGTGTTGCGCAGCTCTTTTTCGAAAAGATCTTCCCCCGCTTTGGACTCCATGACAAGGTTATCTCGGACTGCGGTCCGCAGTTTGCCTCAGCCTTCGCTCTAGAACTAGCGAGGCTCCTGGATTATGATCCACTCCTCTCTTCCGCCTACCATCCACAGACCGATGGAGAAACGGAACAGGTTAACCAGGAGTTGGAAACCTATCTTCGGATCTTTTGCCAAGGAGACACCACCCGATGGTCGGATCTATTGCCAATGGCGGAATACTGCCACAACTCCTCCGTCCATTCCGTAATGGGAAAGACTCCTTTTAGTTTGATGATGGGATACGAGCCGAGGGCTTATCCATCCTTAGGAACGAAAACCTTCCTCCCCGCCTTAGAAAAACGCCTTGGAGACCTCAATGAGGCTCGCAAGGAAGCCACTGCCGCCCACAAAAAAGCCCAGCGCTATATGCACGAATGTGTAACTTCGAAATTCAAACCCTGGAAAGTAGGAGATAAGGTATGGCTCGAGGGCCGTAACCTGAAACTCCACTACCCCTCTCGAAAACTTGCCCCTCGACGCGAAGGGCCATTTGAAATCTCACAGGTCATCTCACCTGTTTCGTACAAACTCCGCTTGCCCAAGACGTGGAAAATCCACAACGCCTTCCACGCATCGCTCTTGACTCCCTATCGGGAGACTGCTGAACACGGACCAAACTTTGTTCCGCTTCCGCCGGATATAATAGACAGGGAAGAGGAATTCGAAATCGAACAGATCCTAGCACATCAGGGCTCCGCCCGCCGACGCCACTACCTCATTTCGTGGAAAGGCTATCCGTCTTCCGAAAATACCTGGGAACCCAAATCCAATTTAGGACATGCTGTGGACCTCCTGAAGGAATATAAGGCCAGGGATCCCATTGCCTTTCCCCCATAATCCCACTCCTTTTTACCTCTCGAGTCGAGCCCTCGCTCCTCTAACTTCGTTGTCAATACCACCCACCTATGTCTACCCCTTCGAATGGAACCTCCTCCGTATTCCCAGTCCGTCTCCACCGTCTCCCAGACTGAACCTGCAGAATCCTTTATGCTTCTCTCCTCGAGAATCCTGCCGTGGCCCAGCGTATCTCCACTTGCTCCCTTTATAGGGATAACTCCGTACTCCAATCTCTGGGCCTCATCTTTCATACATACACCACCGGACGGACACTCCACACCCAACTCTTCCCCAATGGGATGCTACCCGTCTATGCTGCCACAATGGAACAGGCCATCCACTCCTCCAGAGACGCTGTCCTGGATGCCCTCCATGACCACGGATTCGCCGATGTCATCATGGCAATCCCCTCCAACTTGTACATGCACGTTCTGCGCCCCCTCGTCAACACCCTATCAGTCAACCTTCGAGGTTACTACATGGACGACCACCCAGGCAACACCTGGGATGGGGACACTTGGGCCCGCAACCTTCGCAACCCCGTCTGGGACGACGACTCCACCGTCACCCCAAATGCCTTGTCCTCTGACTCCCCCTCCTCGACCGATGACTCCATTGTCACAGCACCCCTCCCTGTCCCTCCTCCGCCAACTCCCGCAGCTGGACCATCTCGCAGATCAAGAAGTATTGACGCTGCTGGAGGAACTGGCCGCCCTCCTGTTCCCAGACCACTCTCTTCTCTCTCCCATGACAACCCAGAGGTCCTCGCCTTCCTCACCACCATTCCCCTCCTTGGACGAGGGACACCCACTCCTGAACCCGTTAACGTACTCCCCGCTCGAGAACATCCCACCACTCCGACTCCCACCTGTCATCCTCGTCAACTCAATCGACGTGGCAAGGGAATTTCATTCAGCCTCCCCAGTTCAGCAGCCCGAGCTGTGGGGCAACGTTCTCAGGGAAATAGAGGAAAGTCGAGACAGACAACTCCGTTCCCCACCTCCGGTCGCTTTAACAAGGACTTCGTGGCTTCGCCCTCACCGGCGCCGGGATCAGAATCTCGTCCCATCGACGTAGACTCGCTCCCTTCTCTCCCTCCTACTCCCTCTTGTCCCGCTCGCCCCGTCCTCGGACGTTGCTTCTCCTGTAACCAACAAGGACATCTTCGCGCAGACTGCCCTCATTATGAATGTCCATTCTGCTGTGTCACCGCCCCCGGCCACATCCAGGCCTACTGTCCCCGCTGTTGTTGCTCCTCTTGCGGGGAACTCAGCCACTCTGACGACATTTGTCCTCTCCGGCGAAACCCCCTTGACGACTACCGACTATGAAGTCAATGAAGGGGAGAAAGTAGATTAAAGGTCTTGCAGGTGCTTCGACGATAGAAAGGGGGTAATGTTACGGTTTATGAGGGGGTACACTTTTTCCATTACACTTTTCGTTCACTCGTCTTCTAGTCTCGTTCTCTCTCACTGTGCGCGGTTGTATTCGTAATGGAGTCGTCCTCCATTATACCAGATACGTTTCCCGATCTCTTTCTCTTCTGTCTCACACGGTGCCCCGCCTATATCCATATTTAGACTTCCTTCTGTTTCTGCCGCAGTCGCCTTATTCAGACTTCACCGCCTGCGGCATAGCCATTCTACTTATAACTCGTCATGACTCTTCATGACTTGTCCTGACTCCTAGTGACTCTTATGCTGCGCACCGAGTCATACTTTAGCTACTGCAGATGCTGCGCATCCCTTCCTTATTTAGAAGGGGCCTACCGTATATAAGGGTGCTCTCTCGCCCTCCTGTATTTTCCCTAAGCTAGTTCTACACAATATCAGTGTAGTTTCTAGTGACCACTGAGTCTAGCGACATTCCTAGATAGGTGAGACCAGCTTAGGCTTCGCGTCGTCTCGAAGCTCGGCATCGCTCCTCGAGGACTCCTCTACTCGTCACTCACTCTCTCTTCTCTACGTGCGACTTCATCTTTGTATCGCAGCACGCTATGTCACTACTACACTGTGCATTACAAATCCTTTTCGCTTCTCTCCTCGAGAATCCTGCCATGGCCCAACGCATCTCCACTTGCTCCCTTTATAGGGATAACCCCATACTCCAATCTTTGGGCCTCATCTTTCATACATACACCACCGGACAGACACTCCACACCCAGCTCTTCCCCGATGGGATCCTGCCTGCCTACGCCGCCGCAATGGAACAGGCCATCCATTCCTCCAGAGACACTATCTTGGATGCCCTCCATGACCACGGATTCTCCGATGTCATCATGGCAATCCCCTCCAACCTGTACTTGCACGTTTTGCGCCCCCTCGTCAACACCCTATCAGTCAACCTTCGAGGTTACTACATGGACGACCACCCAGGCAACACCTGGGATGGGGACACTTGGGCCCGCAACCTTTGCAACCCCATCTGGGATGACGACTCCACCGTCACCCCAAACACCTCGTCCCCAGACTCCTCCTCCTTGACCGATGACTCCGCCATTACAGCACCCCTCCCTGTCCCTCCTCCGCCAACTCCTGCAGCTGGACCATCTCGCCGATCAAGAAGTGATGATGCTGTTGGAGGAGCTAGCCGCCCTCTTGTTCCTGGACCACTCTCTTCTCTCCCCCACGACGACCCAGAGGTCCTCGCTTTCCTCGCCACTGTTCCCCTCCTCGGATGAGGGACACCCACTCCCGAACCCACTAACGTACTCCCTGCTCGAGAACATCCCACCACTCCAACTCCCACCCATCGTCCTCATCAACTCAATCGATGTGGCAAGGGAATTTCATTCGGACTCCCCAGTTCCGCAGCCTGAGCTGTGGGGCAACGTTCTCAGGGAAATAGAGGAAAGTCGAGACAGACAACTTCGTTCCCCACCTCCAGTCGCTTTAACAAGGACTTCGCGGCTTCGCCCTCGCCAGCGCCAGGATCAGAATCGCGCCCCATTGACGTAGATTCTCTCCCTTCCCTCCCCCCAACTCCCTCTCATCCCGCTCGTCCCATACTCGGGTGCTGCTTCTCTTGCAACCAACGCAGACATCTTCGCGTGGATTGCCCCCACTATGAATGCCCGTTTTTCCGCATCACTGCCCCCAGCCACATCCAGGCCTACTGTCCCCGCCGCCGTTGCTCCTCTTGCGGAGAACTCAGTCACTCTGACGACATTTGTCCCCTCTGGCGGAACCCCCTTGACGACTACGACCCCACTGACTACGAGGTCAACGAAGGGGAAGAGGTAGATTGATAGTCTTGCAGGTGCTTCGACGATAGGAAGGAGGTAATGTTACGGTTTATGAGGGGGTACTCTTTTCCTTTATGCTTTCTTGTTCACTCGACTCCCAGTCTTGTTCTCTTCACCGTATGTGGTTGTATTCGTAATGGAGTCGTCCTCCATTATACCAGATACATTTCCAGATCTCTTTCCCTTTCTGGCTCACACAGCGCCCCGCCCTTACCTTATTCAGACTTCCTTCCCGTTCCACCGCAATCGCCTTATTCAGACTTCACCGCCTGCGGCATAGCCTTTTACTTATGACTCGTCTTGACTTGTCGTGACTCACTACGACTCATATGCTGCGCATCGAGTCATATTCTAGTTACTGTGGATGCTGCGCATCCTTTTCTTATTTAGAAGGGGCCTACTGTATATAAGGGTGCTCTCTCGCCCTCCTGTAATTTCTCTAAGCTAGTTCTACGCAATATCAGTGTAGTTTCTAGTGACCACTGAGTCTAGCGACATTCCTAGATAGGTGAGACCAGCTTAGGCTTCGCGTCGTCTCGAAGCTCGGCATTGCTCCTCAAGGATTCCTCTACTTGTCACTCGCTCTCACTTCTTCACGCTTGTGAACCCTTCTTTGTATCACAGCACGCTACATCACTACTACGCTGTGTGTTACATGAACTGTGGAGGTGGTTCTGCCTTGACAACTCCTCAACCAACCTGGACATTGTGTATGCTGTAGGTGCAACAGCACTCGCGCAGGCACTCAAGGACTACCAAGAGGGATCGTTGAAATCTGTTGGTTTGGGTATAGGAATTTGGCACATTGGTTATGCCAGGTACCTGAGAGCCGTCAAAGGGATGTGCAACTCAGAGGAACACACCTGGCTGGATGGTGAGCAGCAAGCCGTCAAAACTTGGGGGTGGGCAAGCTTGGCCAACGATGCATCATAGAGTTAGGTCTTGATGAGTGTGGACCTGGTAGTGTGAAGGCAGTAGGGAAATAACGGGCGAGGACAGATACAGGTCGACCAGATTGATCTAATATGTACGCAGGACAGTGTGAATATGTATATGAGAGTTGTTACAAGTTGTAGGACTCATCAGTGCATATGAGCACTGAACTCGAAAGGAGTGGGGTAAGAGATGCAGCAATGTGGCAATGGCATTGTGGGAAAGGAATGAGCATGATCATGTGACTGTGTTATAATGCCCTTGCCCTTGGCAACTCCCACCTTCACCTTCAAATCATGACTCCATGGTACACTCATCCCACCTCCCTCACCACTTCCTCAAAAATGTTTCCCCTATATTCCAACTCCCTTGACATGGAGTAGCGAAGGTGTCAGCTACAGAAAACCGATCAATGGTGATTGGGAATAGGTGAGTATGCTTACTCTTGTTGTTGACCCTCCACTGAGCTAGGTGTTCTGCGAATAGCCAGACATCATTGCTGTTCTTGTGATGTATGTACCACAAGGCCTACACTCAACACCACTATACATTGATCCACAAGCTCTCGCATTCTGAGATTTACCTCAACATCAGAGGGTCAGTGACATTCCTCAATCCACTGGATAAGGATAATGCTTGATGACTTGTCTAGGAATTCTTGCAGATGGGGAGTGCAGGACCACCCTATGGACCAGCTCATCAACAAGTGAGTCAGGTTCACAAGACCTGCAAAACCCAGTAGAATGCTGATCAACACCATTCCCGAAGATGATAAGTGGAGGACTTCCATGTTTGGTAAGTACACCATATGACTGGTGTAGAACACAGTTAATCTGATGTATAGATCTTTGAGATCTTTCAACTCCAAGAGAGGAAGATACAACGGATTCCTAATGGCACAAGGGATGTGATGGTAGGTAAAACAGATTGTCAAGGTGGTCAGCCTCTGGCACCTATGCAAGATATGAGTGGCAATGTGCACATTGACTGATGCACCCATGCAAAGGATGGTCATGCACCTGTGCAAGATAAGAGTGGCAGTGCCCACATTTACTGTTGCACCCAAGAAAAGGACAGTCACTTTGTAGTCACTAAGACTTGGGTGGTTCTGGAGGAATGTAAGATATCTCTTCGCTGTTGATTGGTTTGGCAGGACAATCTTGTAATAACAAAGTCTGAGAGAGGGCAGGAGTTGCCCAATACTACAATACATGAGTTTGGGATAAAGTCTAGATAAAAGTGAACTCACCTCAGCCGTTGCCTAAGATGGGTGGGAATGACTGAGGTGCTTGTAAGTGAGGTGTAAGTATATATATGCACTGGGTGGCGGTATACTCATATTATGTTACCTACAATATTGCTGTGATAACCCTGAAGGAAGGTTATAAGGTTTAAGGAAATAAGATGTTACACTTCCAGTACTTCCGTGCACAGTTCCGGAAGTGGTTCCGGTGTTTCCAAGTTTGGAAGAGCACGGGAATATTCTGGAAGTGGTTCTGGAATAGGGGTTCCGAGATTGGAACACTTGGAACACTCAGAACTGTTGTTGTTTGTCATGTAACTAATGTAAGGCTGGAGCCTATTGCACAAGGTTAGTTGAGTACCGCATGGACTACAGTTGGTGATGCTAACCAGACTTGGACACACTTTGCAACCAGCACATACAGTGAGCAACAAAACTGTTGCAATGCTAACCCTTGCCACGGGGCGCAAAGCGCCCCGCAACCACCTGTGGGAATTTCGCTTAGGTTTGGTGGGACCGAATACTGTACAAACCCTTGGCTACAAATTGGTCCCTGGGTCATGTGATTTGGCCCAGTGGCTGTGGGGATATCATCATTTTAATGCACTCATGTCATTGCAACAGTTTTGTTGCTGATATTAAGGGTATTGCAAATTAGTATGAAGTATATCCTCCTTTGGCCTTGATGACCTCCTGAACCCTTCTAGGCATAC
>JBBPJO010000018.1:0-66166 GCA_038088815.1 Boletus nobilissimus | reverse complement strand
CTGGACTGTTCAACTTGTAGAACATGCAGTCACGGTATGGAAGTTTGTCAGGGATATCTACATCGGGATCATCCCGAAGATCTCGAAACAACTCCACGAGGGAGACAATGGGGAGTGCCGAAATAAATTGAAAGTCGTCGTTGATTAGGGCCAAAAACTGAACTTTATCTGCAGGGCAAGTCAGTCGGAACGGATTGTAAACAAAAGGTACGCTCACTCATTGTGTTTGGTTGCAATTGATATATGCTCGAACGAAGGGATCCCAGGTGGGCCACTGAAATTCTGCTGCGGAAGGTAGCACTGTCTCACCTGGTTGTCACTGGGTGGGAACGGAAGGTAGTTTGTTGAACAGTGGCAGTGATGTTTGCCTTTTTGGATTTCTGAAATTTCGGATATGATCTCTTCACAGGACTATGGTTCCATACTTACGCGCAGGTCCGTCCCCTCGAAAATTGGAACAATGTTGTGATCCCTGTGATCACAAGGGAAATCACAGTGGCAGGAGAGTCGCTGAGGACTACGTCAAATGCTGCCACTCGTGGTCCATGTTCAAGGACATGTACGCCGCAGTACGCGGCCTATTCTGTCCTTCTCGCGAAGTCATGGGCGCAGAAAATTGGATCTGTGTACCAAGTCTTATGTCTTCGAAGAAGGAGTGCTCACCTGCCCTTCGTTAACGTGATCGCCGCTTCCCCCGACATTGTCCGCGCGCCAATTTCATATGGTATACGGTATCTTGCTTCCTTTTTACCGTCCCCGTCCTCTTCAATGCTTCGATACAGGATACCCAATCTGGAGACAAACTCTGATCAGTCACATTACTAATGGAGCCGCCGGTGTCGCGCCGACTTCGACGGATTCCGGCTGGCTTTTACATGAGAACCGAAAATAATGCTACGTTTTCTCTTCCATGCAGCGAACAGCAGTACATGCACTTACAAACTGGGTTATCAATACCATTCGACCCCATTTCGATCAGGCTATGCAGTAAGTTTATATCGTAACTGTTGAGTCGTAACTCAGTGTCCACAGCTTGTACGTATTTCGAAATATGGGGCGGAGAAGGATGTACATGACATTAAATCTTTTATTTGTCCCTGTTCAGGTGCGCCATATTCTTTATTGGTTTGCACTTTTTTCACATGCTTGGCAGGTCAGCACGCTTTGCAATGACCCTCTTTCTGGATGGTCAGTCCGTGAGCGCAGCGAAGATGACGAACTTTAACACACAATACTACGATTTTCGCCTTGTCTGGTACCTGGAGAGCATAGCAATGCCCGTCGGTTGAAGGACCAAGCAGCTTATGCGCACCGACATCGTCAATCTCTGGCCAGGACCTCACGCAGGCGCTCAGCAGCCTTAACGTCGATTCCGGGTCACTCACCGCGCAGAAGACCTGCCCTCGAAACCTATTCCTCATCGGCATTGCGGTCAACCGAAGAAATTCGTCAGTGTTTGTTCTCCCAGTGCGTCCTTCTCATATGAACCGCCGCATGTCAATTATGATGGTCAGCATCATCGCGTTCAAATCCATCGCTTGCATCAACTTTGGTACCCTCATGCACCAGAGGACTACGACAAGCTTGTCGTTTGCCAGATTTCTTGTTACACGGAAGGAGAGACTTCTTTGCTCCTACGCACCGTCGACTCACTCGCCCAGCTCAAGTATGGTTACACGCGCAAATCAATTCTCGTCATCTGTGATGGCAACATCGTCAGTTCAAGTTCCAGCAATGGCAGACCTTAGTGCGCAGAGAGTGAAAAGAGGGCAGAGCGAGGAACGCCACATATGATGTTGTTATATACCATAGCGCCGTCGTCAGACAGTGGTACCGGAAACAATAGTACTCACTTCCATAAAAGATGTTTTTAGCGAGGCGGCTTCAAGTTGCTGCATGTCAGCTGAGGCGTACACATGCTCGTGTGCATATGCGGGCCTAGGGTCACTCCCCCGAAGGCCAGGCTGCACCGCAGCGGTGAGGGTGAGCAATGTACTTGAAACATAGTACTGTATATGGCGCCAAGTATCAATAGCGCAGCACGACAAAGTTTACATGAATAAATGACACCTGTCAGGGATCATGAACCACTCAAACTGAGATGAACCTGCGAAGAGACTCGCACCTTTGGTGCGAAATATGGCGCACTGTGGCGTGAGCGGAGCAGTGTTACGCGTGGCGCCTCATGTTTTCGCGGCGCCACCTCCGAGTCGTTCCCCCTGCACCGCTCGTACTCGCCCAACACACCCTGCCATCATCTTCCATTCCGGCTCCTCGCGGCTCACACTCTGGGGTTCGGAGCGCGTGAGCCCAACTTGAACTGCCGTACGCGCCTACGAGGCGTTCCCACCCTGATCTTTTATAGAGCTTCACTCCTGTTATGTCTCGATTCATGGCCTACGACAATATCTGGGTTTCCTCTCTGCCTACAGTTGAAGATCTCCAGGTGAGAATACGTTCACGCACATCGTCACGCGCTAACTGGTTCGTGGTTCTTTGGGTCAGGTGCAGCGCAATTAATCGAAGTCCAGTGCTTTGGAGTATATTTAACCCAGGGTTTTTATCCGCTGCATGCATTTATTGATGCTCTTCCACAGTTGTCATTCGCACATTTCGTAAACCGTGATCCGTTTAGAGTGCGACATTCCCTGACATCCCAACTGCGGGGACTATTGTGATCGCCTCAGACGCCTCTCCCGGGGGTTGTGCACCTCTTCGGTTCCTTGCCAGCGGACACGATCTTCCAGGGACCAGATTGGTCGACCGATGGGCAACCCACGTCACTCCTCGGCATTGTGGGCAGCTGTGCTTTCATCGCGTGCAGATAACAATATTGCTGAACTCCTTTTTTAAGTCAGTGGCCCCCGAGGCGTATTCCCGTGATGTCCTGAAAAGGGCAACTCCAGCTGCACCACGTTTTGTAGTTTACCAAGACGCGAGGACTTATCTGTTGCCAGCTGCTTCACAGCTCCAGGTAAACAGGATGTTCTCGTTCATGGTTCATTATTGACGCCACTCCAGTGTAGGGTTGCAATGTCTAGTAAATCCTTGTCACTGATCAAGATGAACTGACATATTACTGGTGCGCTCTCTTTCTGACTGACCTCTGGGGCAGCCGATATGACGTTGGGATGGCAAGAACTTACAGCCAGCCAGTGTGCTTCGTATTTGAAAGAGTACAATGCAGCAGGGATCTTATTGATCGTGTCTGCGTTCGGGTCTACCGATGCACCAACTTCGTCGGGAATTAACCCTGCGACTATCGCCAACGATTTGGGTTCTTGGGTGCTTCAGTATGGCGCCCAGGAAGTTGACATTGATTATGAAGTAAATTTTCGACTCGATATCGGTGGTCTGGAGGTTAACTGAGGTCGGTTTGGGGCTGCTAGGACTCTGATGCATTCGGCGGTTCTACGGGTGCTGCTGAATCGTGGCTGATCTCTCTGACTCGGCAGCTCCGGGCGCGGCTTCCTCAGGGACGATATACCATCAGTCATGCCCGTGAGTTGTTGGCCCTCATACGTGTCAGCCTACGACCGAAATTCACTTTGCAGCTGCCGCTCCCTGGTTCTCTCCCAACATGCGGAGTGGAGGAGGATACTTGGGAATGCACAAGAGTGCAGGTTCTTTGATCGATTGGGTAGATTACCTTTGAAGGTACTGACGCTAGGTCTCAACTGCTCAGTTCTATGACCGTTGGTAGGAGGATTTCTTCCCACGATAAGCTGACAAGCTGATTCTTGGCTCGCAGAGGGGGCGGCAGACAATACGACATGCTCTTCTTGGAGCACGTCGTCTGTAGAGCTAGTTATACTCCAGTCGACGTGGTACGAGACTGGAGGAAAGACGAACGAGTGGTGCGCGTGTCAATCATGCGCTGCGTCCGTAAAAGGAAATGGGATGGTGCACGTACTAGATAGATCATAACCGCACAAGTAAGCCTCGCTTCGGGTCGTCTTTTTCCTATTCTTGCTCACAAATTTCCTCAAGGTATCCCTGCTGTAGACGTTCGAACGGGTAAATCTATTACAGTACCGGCGGGACACCCTATTGTGGTCAAGAGTGCGGTGCAAGCTAATGAGCGGGTCCAAAAGGAAATCGACGTTGACGAACAGACAGCGCACGCCGCCCAGTTGTGAGCACTCGATTCACTAGAGGAGCGCATAAATCCTGATAGCATTCGTGCTAGAACTACATACAATGTCGTTAATATCGAAGTGGATCGCACTGCCGTTGGCAGGTGTGTGAAATAACATCATTTCTGAGTAGAAATGCTAATGGCTTGGAGGCCCACTACGATAGGGGCACCGTTTTCAAAGCTTAACGAGGTGCAAAGGATCGCAGATCCTTGGTGTAGTACAGTAATGGCGGGCGATGCCACGAGCACGAGCAATCCATCGAATAAACCCTCCGAATCATCCTATCACAAGACGACCTTGTACAATCAAGCTCGTGACTATCGTAGTGGGATCTGCTTATCAAGCATCAGGAATGTCCTACGATGTGCATAGTCCGAGCCACAAGTCATAGTACCTCGAATGGATGTTCTTCGCAGACTAAATCACCCGTCCTCAGTTCTGCGATACAATGTTCGCGTATTCTACCGGGTCCGCATCATTGGCCTGCCTGCCATGCGTACAAAAAAATAGATGTGACATCAGCGTTGTCACGTTCTGCAGCGCAACTAAGACATCGCAGAAAAAAAGGGAAATACGCACATCCATGAAGGAAATGCATGCCAACTCGAGCGCAGCGGGTCCGTTGGGCCAGGACGGAACAGTAAATGTGACGTTTTGATATGGATAGTCCGCGTCGTCGTGCTTCACTGGTGTGTACAGAGCACTGCAGAGATTTGTGCCCAGACACTCGGACTCGGATTTGCATTCAAGTTGCCGATTGCGACGCTAGTAGATTGACCCGGTGGATCCTAGTACGTTGAGTCGATATCAAGTGAAGACTATACCTGGAAGGGTCGAGAAAGGGAATACTGATGCATACCTTGTATCCAAGCTGGGCGGTCATCTGTGATCCAGCGGGCACGTTGGTATACGCTGATGGGGAGGCAATA
This sequence comes from Boletus nobilissimus, assembly GCA_038088815.1. Lineage (NCBI taxonomy): Eukaryota > Fungi > Basidiomycota > Agaricomycetes > Boletales > Boletaceae > Boletus > Boletus nobilissimus. The sequence continues at coordinate 61,098 of JBBPJO010000018.1, read as the reverse complement.
GAGATGTTTGACCCAAGGATGGCACTTGCGATGGTCGTACGAGCACTGAGAAATCTCATAAATGGCTTGAACATGATACGCAGGCAAGGGGAGGTGTAAAGGGGGGACACTTGGGAGGCTGCAGCAACTCCATATCCACGTTCTGCGGATTTAAGTATACCTCGGCCGAGCGGCACCTTTGCGCCAGCGTTTACTCCGCCCCCCCGTTGGAAATGCATCCGCGCGGTTACCTGCTGCCTGGCAGCGAGTAGAATTATCTCCGTGTTCCTGGTATGTTTTTGTAAATCTCCTAGGCTTCAGCTCAATTTCGACAATATCTTGCTCACTTATGCAAACCAATCAGGTCGGTAAAAGGAGTGAGACCGCACCAGAGAACTACAGTTTTCGACGCAACAAAGATAACGACGACTCTGCCTGTATGCTTGGTGGAGAGGATCCTTAAGCTTGAAAACCGGAAGGCCAGAACATACCAAATCTATCTATACCCTCCATTGCAACGAGCATCCGAATCGCGTTCATCAGCTCCAGCACGGTATTGGGTAAAGCACACAAGCCTTCACGAACGCAAAAGCTAGAATGGTAGACTAAATCAACGTCCTCAGCTGGACGAGACGATATCCAGCATGACGCGAGCCGCGTCATTTTGGCCTGCCAAGTGTACGAAACAGAAAGTGATCATCACCATTGCGCTCTGCAGCGCAACCAACATCACAGGCGAAAAACATACCCCGAGCCCCCAAATGACTACTGCGCCAAGCTGAGCAAGCCCGCTAGGTCAGGACGACGGAATAGTGAGGATCATGTTTTGATATGATGCATAATAGTCCGTGTCCTCGCAATGCTTCCGAGTCGGAGTGTACGGACCGGTGTGGGGTATTGAATTCAATGACTCCTCGAGACTGCGGCAAGAGAGGGGAGGGACGTGTCACCGCCAAGAGGTCGATGAAATCGATCGTCGGCAATTTCACCCAGGGTCAGCGGGATTGTTGGCCGCCGTCCGAGGATGGAAGCTGGAACGCAGCGCGTGTTCCAGACCTATCAAGATGTACTTATGGTGATAAGCGACTCCCCGGCGCTAAAGAGAGCTCGGACTCGAAGCAGCTGACCCATCCTCCCGTCCCATTTTCGTCCGCCCACTGCTCTTCTCTCGACATCCCCCGCTCACCCTCTCCCACCCTGACCTTTGTGTCCTCCAATGACGCATCCTCTTTCGCCCATCCACCATCTCCCACGCTCTCAACACAGTCTTCCGTGCATTTTGCAACTTCCCTCGCCCTGAGAGATAACAAACCCGACGAATGTTCCGGTATTTCCTCTCTCCAATTACTCAGTCCCTCTGCGATAGACAAAACCACCAATCGCAGAAAAGGCAGCATAACCACATTTGCCAGCTCACATGACGGCCACAGCTCCATTGGCGAGACCGAGGTAGATCACAGTCTAGGCGTCTTTGATCTCTCCCCCATCCGTCGGCCCAAATCCGATGCCACTACTCTAACTGTCGCTTCTCACATGGACTTTGACTCCGATCCGGCCAAGCTCCAGACGCGTTCGCCTGATGACAACTTACCATTTCCTTCAACGCAAATTCAGCACGATACTCTTTCTCGGGCACAAACATCCAGTCCTCCCGCACAGCAGGATTCTCCGTCTGACCTTGGTCCATTTTCCTTGACCCGGATCAACTTGCGGGCCTCTTGGATCCAAAAGACTTGGATGCTCTCCAAGCTCTTGGCGGTACCACCGGCATCCTCAACGGTCTTGGCACTCACCCTACCCGTGGCTTACTTGTAGACCATGCTAGTCATCCGTCCCATCTTTCACCCGGTACAAGGGAAGGCGTTTCTGAGGGAACGATTCCCACGTACACAAGTCCCTCTCAACTCCTCCAGACGATCCCCTGCTTCAGTCCTCTTCGACCTCTCACTTTGACGATATGTGCGAAGCACCTGACCCCCACACCGCCTCTTTGGCAGACCGCAAGGCGGTGTATGGTGAAAATGTCCTGCCTCATCACCCAACAACATCACCTTGGTTTGATGTGGCATGCACTCAAGGACAAGGTTTTGGTACGTCAACGCTCTGCTTTTGGACCGCCCACTCCTTCATATCCACACTCCAGGTCTTGTTATCCATTGCTGCGGCGGTGTTGCTGGCACTAGGCCTGTTTCAGGATTTCGGAACGACCCTTCCTGCTGGCCAGCCGCCTGTCGACTGGGTCGAAGGTGTCGCCATCATCATTGCAATTCTTATCGTCGTAAGTCTTCTCCTCGTCGACCTCGACCTTTCATTACCACATTTTCAGGTCGTCGTCGGCTCTCTCAACGACTGGCAAAAAGAACGCCAGTTCGAGGTACTCAATCAAAAGAAGGATGAACGCACCGTCAAGGTCATTCGCAATGGCGAAGAGCATCTCATTGACATCAAAGTACGTTGCTTACGAGGTTGGTCTCTCTCTCTCTTGCCTGCATCCGTCTCGTAGGAGGTCTTGGTTGGCGACATTGCGTTATTGGGACCTGGCGAAGTGGTCCCCTGCGATGGAATCTTCCTCTCCGGGCATAATGTCAAGTGTGATGAATCAGCGGCTACTGGCGAGGCGGATGCCATCGAAAAGGCCCCGTATTCAGCTTACCTGGCGCTCAAGAACGCACAGAACAACATGCACTGTGGAGACGACGGCACTACCGGAGGGCATCCAAAGCATTCAATGATTGCCTAGTTCACACCACATGGATTGTTTCATCGTCAGCGGTAGCAAGGTATTGGAGGGTGTTGGCCAATACGTCGTCATCGCGGTCGGAGTGAAAAGCTTCAACGGGCGAATCATGGCGGGTGAGAAATTCTGATCTCTCCTTCACTTAATATAACTCACCTCATTTCAGCTTTGCGCACCGATATTGAGAATACCCCGCTACAAGTCAAGCTGAATGCGCTTGCAGAATTGATTGCGAAAGCTGGGAGTGTGGCTGGCCTTGTTCTGTTTAGTGCTCTCATGATACGCTTCTTCATCCAATTAGGTACGAATAACCCTCTGAGGTTGGTCTCTATCCTGTTGTTATCTCACAATCTCTGATTATGAATGGACCAAGAACCGCCAATGAGAAAGGCATGGCTTTTGTACAGATTTTCATTATCTCTGTCACTCTAGTGGTGGTTGCGGTCCGGAAGGTGAGTCGAGAACGGTGCCACTGGCCATCTCCAGTTGACATTTGCTAAAGGTCTTCCTCTTGCTGTGACGCTCGCGCTTTCATTTGCTACCCGACGGAGAATCTGCTTGTCCGCGTGCTTGGTTCATGGGAGACTATGGCGAACGCTTCTGTCATTTGTACAGACAAGACCGGCACTCACGCAAAACACCATGACTGTTGTTGCAGGGTCCATTGGTATCCACGCAAAGTTCGTCTGACAACTTCAACACAATCAGTCTGGGACGAACGTGGTCGACGAACATCGTTCTCACAGGAGTACCGACTCCGGAATCTCTAGACACATCCAGGATTTCTCTGTCGACCAGAGCTGGATTGATACTATCCTTTCACCCCAGCTTCGCAAACTCTTCGGCGCAGCTGTCGCAATCAACATCACTGTCTTCGAGGACGTGGATCCTGCGACCCACCAAAAGATCTTCATTCGTAGCAAGACTGAGGGAGCGCTCCTGAACTTCGTAAAAGAGCTCAACTGGCCCAGTTACAAGCAAGTTCGTGATGCAGCCGAGGTTATCCGAGTGCTTTCCTTCTCGAGCGATCGGAAAGCTATGGGTGTCGTAGTGAAGCTCAGAGGCGGCAGTAACTGGTTATACATAAAGGGAGCTAGCGAGATCCTCACAAAGTTGTGCGTTCGCCACTGTCTCCCAAGATGTGAATCAAGCTAGCGACGAGGACGCCACGGTCGAGACCATGACAATCGAGACCTACGCTGAAGCAAACGTGTCGCGGACGATTGTCTTTTACGCCAACCAGTCACTCCAAACAATCGCCATTTGCTATCGTGACTTCACCATCTGGCCTCCACCGGGGGGTACACCTGAGCGGGGACGAAGACGTGTGTTAACCAACCCCACCCTCCTCTTGTCTTCTGAATTATTTTTAGGTCCGATATGAAGACCCTGCTCGCGAACTGCCAGTGACTCTCATCGGTATTGTTGGCATTGAAGATCCCCTATGCGAAGGTGTTCGACAGGCTGTCGCAGATTGCCAGAAAGCTGGCATTACCGTCAAAATGTGCACTGGTGATAATGTTCTCACTGCCCGTTCTATTGCTTTGCAGTGCGGAATCTTTACAGCTGGTGGCATCGTTATGGAAGGACCTATCTTTCGGAAGTTGAATGATGCAGAGATGCTCGACGTCCTGCCTAGACTCCAGGTTCTTGCCCGTTCCTCCCCCCGAACTCTCTTAGAGAGTCACGTTTAAAAATAACACAAACAGAGCAACTTCGTTGAATCGCTCCCTCCACTGTTCCTCACGTCGGCACTCCAAGTGCGGTTGGCGCCATCCGTAAATCGAGTGGTTCTTTACAGATTGCAACACCTGTGGTTTCCCGCGGGTCATCCTTGTCGCGTTCTTCAATCCGCACAGGTATCTTTGTGGTGAGCTTAGCAGTCCGTTGTCTACTTACGCTGAATGCAATACTCATCGAGTCACAGGAACCACAGATGGGGAACGATGTCAGCCTGACACTGGACAAGGAGTTGATGAGGAGGAAGCTCAGCTGGGACTCGAACTTGCAAGGGCTCGCCATACTATTTGTCGCCTTGAACGGGAGCTTGCTGAAGCCCGCTGCACAGAGAGCATTGCCCTGGTTGGTTTATACAAACATCGGGCTGAAGGTGCGAGGACACGACACGATCACGCTGAGTATGACCTTGGCCTTGCACGAGACCTAGTGACCAGGAAGGCTAGTTCTTCATTTCTGTCATCAAGCCGAGTGCAAAGCGTCCCCGCCTCGCCAGCCCAGGTGACTACAAGCATTTTTCCTTCAACGTGGGTCTTGTATCTGACATGGCATTTCATTTAGGTTCGTTGTCGGGTTCTCCGGAAGTATAAACAATGTTGTATTCGTCGACATTCTCTCTATGTAGTTTGAATATATACTCAGCCCATCTACGTGTTTGGTTTACCTATTACATACCCGGAGTTTCATGAGAGCTCACGCGAACAAAACCGAATTCGGGCTCGACACCAACAACGACGGCGGCGGTGGAGTCCATTGCCACGCTCCGCTCCGTCCTCCCAACGATGCTCACAGCGGGAAACGCCAAGCAGGACCTCTTCGACGACCTCATCCTCGACAAAGCGCGTCTCTGCGACCTCTTAAACGTTGGCTAACCGTCACCCCAGGAGCAATGCAAACCTCAGTCTGGTGCGTGTCGTCGTCTTCCACTACGCATACCGCTCACACCCGCGCAGGAAAGTTCACTCAACGGCAACTCTCTCGCCGTCAACGCAGACTTTCCCCAACAGGCCATCTTCCTCACACAGCAGCTCAAATACTCCAAAAAGTACATCACCCAGCATACTCGATGCCGTCGTGGCCATCGACCCCAGCGTCGGCGTCGTCAACTCGATCGAGGCGATCGTCGCAGAGTTCCATCAGCGACGCCGCCATCACATCAACTGCCTCCCCTACCTCTTCGAGGCTGCGGAGCTAGCACAGCTGCCCGACGCACCAGGCTGAATCTCCGGCTCGAGGCGTTTTTGAGGCGGGAGCTTGCCCCTGCTGCAAAGTCGGCCAGTTCGGACGCCTCCCTCGCGTCCCATGTATTTAAAGAGATTGACTCCCTTGGGACTGCCGTCGCACAGGCCCAAACAGCCAGACAAAATACGCAGAGCAACACCATCCCGCCATCTGGTCCTGGTCCTGGTGCGTACATCTAATGCCCGTCGTTCGACTGACTCATGTCCCTCCAGGCTGACATCCATCTCTCGGTTATGACATTATAAACACCCGCTACGACTCTCTCAAGTATGAGCGACGGTACCTAGCCATCGTATACTACCAAATTGCTCGCTTGGGCTACTTTTCCCCAAACGAGGTCCAAAAGTCAATCGATTGGCTCGCCGCCAATCCAAACGACACCATGACGTTTTACATTCTCCCCGCTACCCTCGTCGCATTTCACCCCGAAGACCCTCACACCTTCCCCGGCAAAGCTCGCAAAATTCTCGCCACCGACAAGGGCACCATCGCATACACGCAACGCCAACTCGCTCCTACCACCAACTGGAAGGAGCCCAGCTTGAAGGCGACGTTCTGCTCAAATGGACACTTTTCATGACGGAGACTAGACATCGCGACCCCATGTTGGAGAACCAGAACCAACAAGACTTCAAGACGGAAGAGCTCGAATCTCAGATTTGGAGTTCCGTCCAGGGTTGATGCCTTTACATACCTCGCCACCGCCCTCATTCGGTTCCGCAAACGCACACACATCACCTGTAAGTTCGTTTGCTCAGTTTGTCCAACTCGTCCCTGAGCAATAGGACCAACAGCAAAAGGAACCCCTCGCTGACGAATTCAAGCTTCCGATACTTAATACGTGCGATGTGCTCATTCGGTCTTTGCTCACCTGTGCCAGTTCAGAGCTGCGCAAGATCAAGCAGAGACAAGAAGATGTGCTGGCGAGCGTTCAGACAGATCGGTCGAGCATGTTTAAGTCTGCCGCATCTGTCAGCGGTGAAATTGAGGGTCAACCCGCGCCACGGAACACTACTCCCTCATTGGCACCCTTTACGCGTCCCTCCCGCCAGAACGTGTCCTACAGTTCTGGGGCGCAACACCAGTTGACGCAACGCGCGGTCTGTCGTACATGGAAATTACGGAAATGTCAGCGAGCAAATTACCATTGTTTTTGCAATGGGCCATATGGTCTACGCAAGTCCGGGATGAGAACATGACCACGGCATTGTATGACATGCTTTCAGGTCTCGCCAAGGGCCAGCAATGTAGCGAGCTCGCGTACAATTTTCTCGCTCAAGGTGGCGGGGCAGCAATACCTGGAAGCAGTCTACCAAGTTCTACCGGTTCTTACAACGCCGGCCCGTCGATATCGTGGTCTACGATCTTTGCCCTTCTCAAGTCCTGGGCTTCCCCTGCAAAAACCAGCCTCCTCAGCATTCCACCACACCTTTCGGCGGATTGGTTCTTGTGCCGCCTCACAACCGCCTTGTCTACCTAATCAACAACAATATGTTCCCATCGGGCCCGAGGATGTACTTCTCGCTCAGTCGTTTTTCTGCCTTCTCTGCACTGTGGCGACGAGCTCCGTCGCTGTGCGTCTTTCCATTTCGTCCAACACCCAATTCCGAGCCATTCCGACTTGCTCCTCTGGGTATCCCTCTTGAACTCAAAGGGACCGTCTTTGACGTCTTGCCGCATTTTGCGAACCTGGGGCGGGTGTCGCTGGAGTGGACATTTGCAAGAGTGTGTGGACGTTGATGGTCGAGGTGATCAGCGTTCGTGCGCCGGTATCCGGGCGGCCCGTTGGCACAGGTGCTACTACCCGTGAAAGGGGTCGAGTGGAGTTGGACGAAGTGGAAGCGGTATACAAACTTTATCCTGCGACCATCCCTTTTGTGAATTTGCTGGCCACGCCGTTGCATACGCCCAAGAGGCTATCCCCACGAAGTGATTCGCGAGTTTGGACTCGCAGACGGCGGCACAAAACATCAACTGTATCAAGAACTTGTTTTTCTGGGCGAGGTCTATTTTCGCCTCACCCCAGTGTACGGTGCAGAGTTATCTTTTGCTCACGTTTACCGGGATTCTCTGTGCGTCCATCGCGCTCAAGTGTAAGTTTGGCATGTGGTTTCGCTCGGGTAGATACTCATGAGACGCTAGTCCTTTCTGCGCTCCACTTGACTGGCAAACGTTCGCCTGAAATGTTGGACAAGTTCGTTCTCTGTCAGGTCCCATGTTACACCGAAGGCGAAGATTCGCTCCGCCGAACGATCGACTCGCTCGCGGGGCTTTACTATGACGATAAACGCAAATTACTCTTCATCATCTGTGACGGCAATATCATTGATGTTCCGGTCGATTGGCGAGGGCTCGAGATAGATCAACTATGGCAAAGTGTACTCGGGATTGTACGAGTTCGAGGGACATGACGTTTCGTGAGTACTGCGTTTGTGGCCAGGCGTTGACTGACGGTGCGTCGTAATTATATGGTCGTCGTCAAAGTCGGCAGGCCCACAGAGCGGTCCAGGCCTGGCAATCGTGGCAAACGAGACAGTCAGATTCTGCTCATGCACTACCTCAACCGAGTGCATTTTGATGCACCCATGTCCCCACTCGAACTCGAGATTTACCATCAGATGCGGAACGTGATCGGGATCGACCCTGCGTTTTACGAGTACATTTTCACGGTCAATGCAGATACGGTATGTACTCTCGTCGGTGTGCGTGAGTGAGGGGATTGATAGACGGTACAGACGGTCACACCCGAGTCGCTCAATCGTTTTGGTCACGTTGGCTGCGGACGGTTCGAGCATTATCTGTGGTGAAACAAAACTCTCCAACGAGGAAGGCTCGTGGTGGACGATGAATCAAGTCTATTAGTACTACATTTCTCACCACCTCTCCAAGGCGTTTGAATCCCTCTTTGGTTCCGTTTCCTGTCTGCCCGGGTGTTTCTCGCTTTATCGGGTCCGCACGGCTGACAAGGGTCGTCCCATCATCATTTCCAACCGGATCATCGACGAATACGCCGAATGCAACGTTGACACGCTCCACAAGAAGAACCTTGTTTCGCTCGGCGAAGACCGTTTCCTTACCACGCTCCTCAAGCATTTCCCGACGCTCAAGACGAAATTCATTCCGGACACGGTAACGCATACGATGGCGCCCGAATCATGGCGGGTCCTGTTTTCTCAACGACGTCGGTGGAATAACTCGACGGTACGCAACTTGTTTGAATTGGTGATCTTGCCCGAGTTGTGCGGCTTTTGCTGTTTCTCGATGCGCTTTTTCGGTTTCAGCTGATGCCTCGTTTGTAGATTCTTCCGGCAACTGTCGTTTATGTGAGTGGGCTGACGCGGAAGCGAGTGAAGGCGTGCTAACTTTGCTTGGATGGCTTGCATACTTGATCGTTGCGGTCGCTACTGGAAGTAGTTCACTGCCGCTGATCTCGATCATCATGTTGGGGATCACGTATGGGTTGCAGGTATGTTGTGCCACTTGGGCTACTTGGAAGGGGGGTTGATGACAACGTCGTAGGCATTGATTTTCATCATCAAACGAGAATTTATGCTCGTGGGCTGGATGGTCGTCTATCTTCTCTCGTGCGTGTCTTTTGTTCTTTTCCTTTCACTCTATGGCTTGACGCTGTTGGGATCAGATACCCCGTGTACAGCTTCTTCCTGCCAATTTACTCATTCTGGTGCATGGTCGACTTTTCGTGGGGCAACGCGCACGTCGTGATTGGCGATGGAGGAAGCAAGAAGGTGGTGATGAATGACGATGAGCGGTTCGACGAGTCGATGATTCCACTCAAGAAGTTCAGCGGTAGGTCGTTGGTGCGGATTAGCTTTCACCGGACCGCTCATGTCCCCTTCAGAATACGAAGCAGAAGCGTGGGAAGGTGTCTCACATCACTCGGACGAGACGGGGATCAGCAAGTCGCGTTCGCAACCACGATTCCCGCCATCTCGACAAGGCTCCACACCTGTCAAACGGGGGTGATTACCACCGAGACACGAACGCGATGGTCAACTCGATGGTCGATTTCCGAGGGACGGCTTTGCATCATAGTCATGCTGGCTCTCGGACAGGGGTCCATGTACGAAGGCCGTCAACCGGCCATGTCTCGGTTCCTGCCTCCCATGCCGTTTATGCCTGGACCGGGTAGTGCAGCGGGTTCCGAGTATGGTGGGACGATGGGGATGATGGGCCCGCTCGGGTACCAGCATACGGGGAGCGTATATGGGATGGTGGATCCACGCGCGACGATGATGGGTATGGGAGGTATGGGCATGGGCATGCATCATGCAAACGGGTCGCAGACGGGAGGATTTGGGTTACTCCCGCCTGGTCCGATAGGTGATAGTGGAGACCGGCGCATGTCGACGTCTTCGATGGCGACGTCGGTCAATGCGTTTGCAAGGCCGAGTCTGAACTCGAATTCAAGTGACGAAGAGGTCTTCCATGCGCTGAGGACTTATTTGAGTACGCAAGATTGATGACGGTGACGAAGAAGTGAGTCGTTTGTGTGTGTGTTTATTCGCGTCGGGTGTCACTCATCGTGTGTATCTAGGACCGCACGTGAAGCGATGACTCTGGTCAAGTTCCCCAAGGCTGACTTGATGTCACGCAAAGACTTTTTGAATGAGTCGATTGATAAGATATTGTCGCAGTCATGAAACATGGCGTCTTCCACAACGTGTCGGCTCTTTTTGGTCGCTCTTCATCATGGACAACATACATCATTGGTACTCGCTACGTGCCTACACACTTGGCATTCCTGCAGTCGTTGTATCTCGCTCTTTCTGGACGATCCTTTTTTGTTTTGTTTTTGGACTTGTTCGCTCGTTGTCGCCGCATAGTAAACAAGTATGGAATGGGCTGGTAGACATCGTAAAATTAATGATTATAGCTGCTGGATCGGTAGCGGCGCGCTTGCGCCAAGTCCCCTAGTAGGCTTAGTAAGACGCTCATCCATCTGAGACTTGAGCATTTGGTCGAATGGACCACCTCCCTTTCTTCCCAATTCCCCCTTTCCGTTTCTTTGCATTGTACACAACATGGGAGCTTTGTGGTCCCTCGTAAACGAGAGTACATGACAGGCAAAATCGTCCTCATCACTGGTGGTACGGCTGGTATCGGAAAGGAGACTGCCAGAGTAAGTGTCGCCTGACCCATTGAGTCAGCGTTTCTCAACACATCCAGGGTATTGTCGTATTTATAGCGGGAGAGCGGGAAGATGCGATATCACACCTGGACGATTTCATCGCTACGGTGCATTACAACTCGATCTGCTACGTAGTTCAGGCAAGGCTATGATGCGTGACTACCCAGCTGCTATCATCGCTAACACTTCCGACAGGCATATATGCACCATGTGCTTGGAAACTCGTACATCGAGTGCAGTGACTACGAAGCGCGATATCGTCGTTTGAACGGGCACGGGCACAGATGCGACACCACAAGAGTCAATCGCTCATGGTGGTCACACTGGTAAGCTTCCTAGCGAGTGTCTTACGCCGTATTGAAATAGCTCGCCCTCCCTGAAGATATTTGGATGGAAATTTGATAACATGAACATCAAGATTCAACAGCGTCTGTGTGAGGCCCTGTATGCGGCGGGTCGCACCAAAGATGCCATCGAATGTTTCCACCAAATGACGAATGAATTGGGAGAGGAAACGAATATGGAGGGTGAACATCTGGAATGGGCGGTTGGTGAGTGGTTTCGCACTTCGTAAATGTCGTCGCTTACGTAGCGTTTCTGCTAGACTTAAAAAAACGTTCCCTCGAGAAGTTGATGCATCTTGGAGATGTAGCAGTGGATGCACGGCGACACGAGGAAGCCATTAGCGCTGGTGAACAGCTGCGAAAGGTGACGATCACCGTGAAACAACTATTAGATCGCAGTGAAAAACACATCCGTGAGTGGGACGGCATTTTGCACAACGTCCGGGTACTCACACCTTGGCAGCATCTATTTTCTTCCCAAAGGATAGCAACATTGTATCCCCGTGTTCATCTATTGTTGTAACTGTCGAGCGGCGAGATGGCAAGAGCAGCGATTCATTGGCGTCCATGGTGCTTCGTCCTCTTTGCGTAAGCAGGCGACTTGCGTCGGCACGATCCCCATTGATCGTTCTATTCTATGTGCATAGTCAACCACAAATGCTCCAAACGCGCTAGAAGACGCAACGAACCATAGCCGCAGCGCTCTCTCGCGTTACCGGAAGCACGGGGGAAAGCGAGACCTGGAGCGTTCTATCGCAGAGTTTGAGCGGGCACTCAATACTTGTCTACCGAACCATCCTTGTCGTTCGGCCGCTCAGTCGAACCTCGCGACGGCTAAATCCATCCTCTGTCGGGTAGACGACATGAATGCTTCCTACGAGATCCCCCTTGGGTTGTACCGTGATGCACTTGCCGTACGTCAAGTCGGTCACGCCGACCGGCCATCCATGTTGATTCAGTTGGCTGCCGTGTATCTGGCGCGATTCGAGAAACAGGGGGATGAATTCGATGGAGCACGGGTTGAGGCATCCCTGCATGAGGCGATGGAACTCAGCTCCACTGACAGTCACGAAAGTCGAGCTGTGTCTTTCATGCTGCAATTATATGCCAGCTACAGAGTCGGCCCTACAAGTGGCCAATCGTCAGTGGACTCGCATTCAAGTTCACGCTTAGCAGATGAAGACCCATGGCGCTCAAGTGTCGCCCTGTTGGAACGGTTCAAACGCTACGGCGATCTAGCCGACATTCAACGAGCAATCGGACTTTTACAAACATTGGTCAGATCTGTTTCAGTTCGGGAGGACGGGTACCACGTAGGACTAGGGAATCTCGGCTTGACGTTGGAGAGCTGAGCGATCTCAAGGGCGCCATTTCTACGCTCAGGGATGGCGTTGACCTCACCTCTCATGGTCACCCTGACAAGCCCGCCATGCTGAACAACCTCGGGAGCTCCTTCATCGCTCGTTTCCAGCACCTTGGGGAGCTGAGTGATCTCGAGCATGCCATTTCGACACTCAGGGAAGCCGTTGACCTCACCCCTCCTGGTCACCCAGACAGGCCCCACATGCTCAGCAACCTCTGAGGTTCCACCTTCAGAGCTCGTTTTGAGCGCCTTGGGCAGCCGAGCGATCTCGAGGACACAATTTCCCTGTATTCCCATTCTGCTTCTATCCCCATTGGCCCCATCAGTGTTCGCTTTCGTGCATCATGGAATTGGATATCATGTGCTCGACGTATCCACCATCTCTCTCTCCTCCATGCATATTCTATTGCCATGAACCTCTTTCCCCAACATGCGTGGATTGGCCTTTCCCTTACCCACCGTTACGCAGAACTCAAGCCAGGTGCCGTGGCTCTTATGAGCAGTTGTCGTCTGCCCATCCAGATCATGCCCGCAGACTTCGGGAAATGTCTACCGCATTAGACGATGCTAGTGCCACTCGTGAAAAATCTTTGTCCATCTTCTTGGAGTCGACTGATGACGCAATGCAACATGCGACACAGACGTTGCAGCAAGACGCTGATAGACACCGTACACTCGCGATTGAACGAGACAAACTGCTTCAGGAGATTCGACGCCTTCCTGGCTTCGAGTGCTTCCTCCTCCCCAAAGCCTTTCCTCAGCTTCGTGCGTCAGCACACTCTGAACCCGTTGTTATGCTCAACGCTGCAGAAACCGGATGCAATGCATTGATCGTTCTTGCCTACGTGGATCATGTAATCCATGTCCCCCTTCCCAATTTCAACTTGCAGCGGTCTATGGGTCTTCAGAACATGTTGGGAAAATTGCTTGGTCACGCTCGTGCTACACCTTTTGACGACAGGAAGGGGAAGCAGGCAACACGGGGCGCTGGCAGCTGGGAAATCCTCCTATCCACCTTGTTCAACGGAGTCATCAAACCAGTGTTAGATGCCTTGGCCTTCTCGGTATGTACTGTATTGTCACTAGAATTCGTGCTCATCCATCCACCTCTCTGATTAGACTGTTGGGGACCTATCACGCATTTTTTGGTGTCCGACTGGCCCTTTTGTGTTCCTTCCCATCCATGCGGCTGGCTTGTATGGCAATCAGTATTCCTCATCCGGGCACAAAGTATCTGATTTCGTGGTGTCGTCATACGTCCCTACTCTGACCATTCTTGTGTGATCCAATTGCCGCGTAGCACACAGCAACGATCTCCACCTTCTCCTTGTAGGTCAGCCACCCTCGGACGGCCAAGACCCCCTTCGAGGTGTAGCTCCCGAATTGAGACACATTAGGACAGTAGTTGGGGATTCACCTTCCGCATGCACCACCCTCCTCAAATCTTCTGTTGGCACGGTCGAGGGGGTCCTTGGCTTGATGAAGGATGTGGACTGGGTTCATTTCGCATGCCACGGTATCCAAGACGCCGCAAAGCCGACTGATAGTGGTTTTTGTCTTGCCAACAAACGTCGCTTGAAGGTATCCGACATCATCGGGCTGTCGCGTTCTCGTGGTGGGCTTGCCTTTTTGTTGGCCTGTCAGACGGCGATGGGTGACGAGGGTCTCACCGATGAGGCGATCCATATCGCAGGGATGTTGTTTGCAGGTTATGGTGGAGCGATTGGTACGATGTGGTTGATCAGCGACAGACTTGCGCCTGTCGTGGCAAGGGGGGTATATGAGTACTTGTTTCGGAACGGCACGAGGCCGGATTATCGGGATGCTGCACGAGCGCTGCACGAAGTATCGTTTGTCACATGGGTCCCGTTCATCCATGTAGGTCTTTGACTGTTTTTTTTATGCGTTCATGGTGTCATCGTAGTCGAAAAATGTACTTTACAGTATTGTCTCGTTACTCTATCTCGATCTCAATCGTGAGCTCTAGATTCAGTGGAGATGACTCAGCCACCAATTCGTTCCAGTTTATAAGTCCGACTTTTTCACACGAACAATTCTTTCCCGTTCCATCACCACAAAGATGTAGGAGGTAGCAGAAATGTAGCAGAAATGTAGTAGAGATGTAATGCGCACTACAAATGACTTCGAGAGCAAATTGTATGTCGACGTCGGAACAGCTATGTCGCTCATCATGCATCATGCAGAACCACCGGTACCATACTTAGCTCGTAACTTAAATGTTTTCTGGCAATCCGGCGAAGTTATGGGCCACGTACATCGCCACTTTTGGCGTGTGAATCCGTTACCCGATGAAGTACGTTCCAGTTTATAAGCCCTCGCTTAACACTAAGGCAACTCTTCTTCCTCTCTCATCCCCAGTGTACGTAGCTGGGAACCATAGGTAGTACATAGTAGCGATAACAATGTATCATCGACTGGACATCTCGGTCTGATATAATTTGCAGGCGATCCATCCCAACTGAAAAACGTTCGTCGACGCTGAGTTTGACGCGTTAAGAACGTAAGTCGTTCGCCCGTCCCAACCGTTTGCTGAACCTCCCTATAAACCCGTAGAATGTCGACTCTTATTCAAACACGCGCTGCTTGGCGACTAGTACGACAATGGGCTACCGATGTTCTCTCCTTTCCGGAGCTGGAGAAGAGGTTATCGAATCTAGGCACCTATGACTACGACGAATGGAGAGACACTTTCAAGAAGGTCGAAGTTGCCTCGGATCCCACCGAGGACCACCTTGTCTCACCAGCTGATATCGTCATCGAGGAGGCACGGGGTCACGGGATAATCCTGACCGAAGAAGTCGACAATGCCACACCGGACTCACCAGTTTTGCGCGGTAGTCTCAGGCAAAGAAGCCCCTCGCAAGAACCCAGACAGCCCCAGAAACGCCGCAAACTTGGTATCTCCAAGTATCTCGACCTTTCGGCTAGGAATGACGAGACAGACGACTCGTTCGACTCGGACGAGGAGATCGCTAGGGATATTCCTTGTTCAAGGGATGTAGGGCGCGCTGGACTGCAGTCGTTTGCCAAGAAATTGGATGACATTACCCATCGTTATAGAACCGATGTTCGTCCCTCCACCCCGGCGGAAGGGGAGAGCAGCGTTGTGGGATGCTACTTTATCGATTTCTATACTGGTGAGTGATAGATAAACTATATGAACCATCGTTCTCACAGGCGCCTTTCCAACAGTGCACACCGCTCGCTATGTTTTCGAAGTCTTGCAATCTCGCTTGCCTGGAGCCTTGGTTCTCCCCTGGCTTCCTCGGAGGCTGTATCTGCAAGCCGCCTGCCCTTCGGAAATTCTCAGCGCCATGAGTCCTTCCCATCGTAGTATGGTGCGCGATGTTACTCTTGTCCCCCCAGTAGAGGCGGCCCGGATTTTCGCACCAAAGCCTACTTTACCATGCCGGTGCTGGGTGCGAATCAAGAAGGGCAAGTACAAGAACGATCTTGGATACGTCCTCAGTCGTGATGAAGACATATTCTCTGTCCTGGTCGCGCCGCGGGAGCGTCCGTACGACACACCAGGTGGTCCGCCTAACATTCGTGCCCTGTTCAATTGGCAGACGGCTTACGATGCTGGACTAGAACTCACGGTCATCGCAAACTCTTCGGACATCACTGCCTTCCAACACGGGAATGCGTCCTACTTCGCTGGTCTTCTCCGAGTCTCATTAACAACTGAGGATCTCGAACGCGTTCTGATGCCTCACCCCGATCAGTTCCTCCTTCACGCACAAGCTGGAATAGATTCCTCGCTGACAAGAGAAAGTATGGTTCTATTTTCTGCGCAATTCTGGGTAGAAGGGGACGTCGTACGATCATCGTCTCCTGAGCTCCTCGACGAGAAAGCGAGTGTGGCCGCTGTTGACCTTCAGCAACGATCAGTCTCTCTCATCTTTGACAAACGGGAGTATCACTGCTCTCTGCTGGAACAACGCCGAGTGTTCGCCCTCGGAGATCAGCTTCGAATCACTGCTGGACCCAATCATGGATGCGTGGGGGTGGTGGTTTCAGTCTCGGAACATGAATTAGTCCTCTGTTTGTCTACCGACTTGTCCCGCGAGGTGAGTACCAGTTACTTTACTTACCTACCTCATCACCCATATTTCTGCAGGTCCATGTATCCCAATATTTCGTGGAGACATGCCGACCTGATCACCGTTGTTCGCCTCATGGGCCCGAGTTTCAACAACTGTACCGCCCACCGGAACCCGCGCAGACCGACACCCAGGTGGGAGATTTGGCGCGCGTCCTCGACGGCCCGCATCATGGACTTCGTGGCTACATTGATTGGATCGATGAGGACTTGGTTTGGATCACAGTCCCCGAGGATCCGAAAGAAATTCAGCTTGGAAATCAAGATTTGGATGGCATGGGTCCGAATTTGGCATGTACAAAAAGATCATCGATAGTGTCCAATCCAGTCGCCGGTATACTAGACTTCACGAAGGAAAAGGGATACGACGTCAGCGTCGGGGACGGAGTAAGAGTTGCAAGGGGGTCCTTCTGGGGCCGTCAAGGAGTGGTCAACAAGGTTCGATGGACAGAGGGTCGCCTAGACGTGGTGTTGCAGGATGGTATCACGGTAAGTACTTAAACATTCCCTGCTTCCTTGGAATGTCATTACACATTCTCTAGGCCACCGTTCCCATAACGTCGTGTGTGAAGGTCGTGAACTTTTCTATCCACGAAGCATCCAAATTGATCGGAAAGGAAGTCTGGGTAGTTGGAGGGGAATTCAAGGGGCGCCCGGCAACACTGTATTCTCTGGGTAGAACTTGTAGCGTGGTATCTATGCCTGGACATCCAGCTCAGGAGGTCTCAAATGACCGTATCGCTGCACCGTAAGTTTGATCACCGCTCTCGCGAATCCTCTGATATTTCATTAGTTCTGGTGTCCTCCTGACTGGAGAAATGTTGCACGCCTCCCTCTTGCAACAACTAATGGGGCTTATTCGCAGGTCGTTTGTACCGGTCCAAAGGGTGCAGACACCACCTCCATCTCCAAGACCGTCATCATCGGAAATTCCCTCGGTGTCTGATGAGTCAGCGGAAGACTCGGCATGGACAATAATGCCCGACGATTTATCTACCTCAGGGCAGCCCGCCGAGCAGTCAGACTATGGTATGGTGTACTTATGCTTATAGGATGATGACTGATCTCCCGCAGGTAAAATTCCGTGGATTTTCAATGACGCATTCTGCGATTTCGCCAAGTACCACTTCACATTCAATGTGGATCCGCGCTTCAAGGGCGGAGCGCTTCACGATCGTGTTGCTCAAACAACTTGCCCCGACAGATTTTGTTGGACCTCTGCTGGTCATGTGTCCGAACCTGCCCCTCCTGGTCATGTGTCTGTTATGGTTCCAGGGCACAACAAGGGTTCACAGCGCCAACATCACCACATCCCTGCAAAGCTCTTAACCCCTGCGCTTCCGCACGGCGGCAAGAATAAACAACAAGGGCTTATCCTGGTTGGCGACTGCGCCGGCCAGATTCATCCGATCGGTCAGTACAGCAGAAAACGACGCGAAGTTCAGTTGGCAGGATCCTGGTACAGTTGCAAAGACGTTTGTCCTGCTTACTTATTTAACCCTTGATTATATTTACTACCATTGTTATGCCGCTCCATGATCGCCCTATCAATACCCGTGCATTACCCACATGTTACCCACCATGCATTACCCATTCACTTATAATAGTACTTGCATATTTAGCTGACAAGGCACGGAATTATTATTTCCATTTCTCGTATTCTTATCCTTCTCTCGCTTTTAATTATCATTGTTTGTTACCTACTCTATATACGTGATGATCCCCCTCGTCTTCGTGCTCTGCTTTTATACTGTGTGCGATGTTTGTGCGTGGTTTCGACGCATTATTTTGACGTCCCTTTTCAGTGTTCTCTGGGTCCTATGTTTCCATGTATGGATTGTCTACTGTTTGTTTGATCGAGACTGACAATAATCATGGCGTATTTGATCGCTGTACATTTGATTCGCTTGGTGATCACAGGTTGGTCTGTCAATGACCTTTTAATGATTCAGCATGTTCGTATCGATGGCAGTGTTTATTTGATGTGTTGGAGTTCAAGTACAGGTCTCCTGACTTTTGAATCGAGGCGTATTCACTTGCTGTTTTCTCTGCAGATTTGATTCGCTCAGTCAGTTTGTTTGTACTGGCAGTGTTTCTTCGACGAGGGCATGTTGAAGTACTGGTAAACTGTTTGTATGGGTGGCATTTATTCCATGTTTTCAAATGTCTGTGCTGTAGCCTTCTGTATGGATGCAACAGGGGGTGGTACATTATGGGGTGCCCCTGACTCCGGGCTAAGCAACAGTGCCTTCGTTATGCATTACTGTTGCCAATGTTAGCAATACAGCCTCCCAGATGCATTATGGTGTGTTAGTTTAGCAACATGTGGGCCTAGCCATAGGACTCAGAGAGCCCACCCCTGTGCCCTGTCCCTGTCTCCCTGCCAATCCCCACCTGTCCATTCCCAGAGTCACCCCTGGGTGTGGGTGTTGTGTGTATGTGTGTGTGTGGGGGGAGTTTGTCATCCCTGTTTCTGTTCCCATCCCCATGGCCATTCCCATCCTGGTCCTGGTCCTGGTCCTGGTCCCTGTTCTCAGATGCCTGGGTTCCCAGCTCCCCTTGCCTTATAATAGCCCTACATACTAGTAGCCATTATTGTAGTTATTGCAGTTATTGTCATCATTGTTTGAGGGGTTAGGGGGAGGGGGAGGGGACCCTCCCCTGCCTGGATGTCTGTCCCCAGTCTAGCCCTAGATACATTCCTGTCCCCACCCAGGATCTGGCTGTACCTGGCAGTCTTCATCTGTCAGCTGGTCCCCTGGGCTTGTGCTCCCCCATCCCTTCCCTCTGGGTTCTGATCCTCTAGCCTAGACTCCCCTTTGGCCAACCTGGGCTGTTGGTCCTGCCACCTCTCTCTCTCTCTCCCATGCTTCTCTTGCTCAAATAATGGAGGCTTCCCCACCTCCACTCCTCTTTCAGCTCCTCCTTTTTCATGCTGACCCTTCCTAGTGCTTTTGACCCCTCTCCTATCACCCGCTGTAGATAACAAGGGGTCACTGGCATCCTTCCTGGACTACACCAAGCAGGTCCCTAGCAAAAGATAAAGATCTAAGGGTGTGATATGTTTGACCCTAAAGGGATTTAATCATGAGTTGAAGAGCAGGAGGACACAGAAATGAAGTCCGAGTCTCCCAGACAAAGTCTGGAATTTTGGATAGTTGAAGATAAGGAGTGTAAGGACACCCAAGAAACACCTGAGCTTTGGTTCATAAGGGGATATAGCATTGAGTGTGCAAGAAGCAAGTGAGAGCAATGGCAAGTTGTGCAATGGGCACTGGACTTCATATTGGGGCAACATAGACAAAAAAGAGATGATCAACACCAACTGGGTGAAAGATGTATTTGGATATCCAAATATAGATATTTATAGTCCAAGAGCATACTCCAGACTTAATGGTAAACAAGGATGAAGTAAATAAAAGAGATGAAACAAACATTGGGTAGGGAACATTATGAGCACTGACTAGTCCCTGTAACAAGTCAAATATCAAGTCTGAGGACAATGTGCTCAGGAACAAACATGGAATCTATAAGTTAGTGGCAAATGTTGGGGGAGGAAACTTACTTGACACTTCAATCAGGTGTTTCGGTTGGTATTCAGTCTGTTCGGGAGTTTCATGTGTGGACAAGTATTTCATGTATTTCACTTATTTGCCATGTGGGATTCCTTTTTTGTCATGCATGCACAAGACAGTCAGTCAGTTCTCCATTAATAGGCACAGCCACTGCTCATCAGTCAGTCATGCTGCACCTACATACTACACAATTTACACATGATGTGGGATACACTACATGGGATACACAATGCAGGATGCACAACATGGGATGTGGAACACTTGACATGGGATGCTTAATGGGGAACTCAAGACAGGGGGACTTATGACAGGGGAAAGTTCTGATGAGTTTGGCACAACCAACATCAGAAATTGAGATTCATTTGTGCCTTTCACACAAACTTCCCGGGTGAATGACCTAGTCATCATTGTAAATGACAACACCCATGAAATGAACCTGTGATTAGGTTTCAAAACATGAATAGATGATCATGAACCACACAAAGAACACCAGACGCAATTCAGATGGACATGAACAAAGGACATGGCTTCAGACTTGCGTTATAACCTTGGACTTTGATCAGACTAAATGTTATGCTTGGCTTGGATAGAGTCGAGCATAGCCTTGGATGGTTCAAAGAGGTTTGAAGGAAGCATGCACTTAATAGTAGCACAAAGACTGAGAAGCAAAGGTTCTAGGTTTTCAAGGCCGTTGGTTGATTGCCAATGTGAGACTTAGACACAGAGTGTGGACAAACTGGATGTGATTCCAAGGAGATCTAAGCTAAGGTTCCTAGGGATACATTGAGATCTTTTATATAACTGGAACATAGACTTCAGGGCAAGCATGGAAAGATGGATGTGGAATCAGATGGAAGGAGTCACTGATAAACCAAGTGATGAGTTATTATGTGATTGAAGTGAGTCAGCGATAGAAGAAAGGAAAAGAGATTGTTCATGGAAGAACATGTAATCATAGTAGTACAGAGAAAAGGACAAGTTGTAACATTACCCTCCTATTAGATCTGAGACACTGTTGAAAGACCTTTAAGCTCCATAGAGAGAGGAGTAGGAGGCTCCAGGAGACCCTGTAATGTTGGTGTAACCTTCCTTGGTAATGGGATCGTCAAGGACTGGTGAAGGTGCATGGTACCAGAGAGGAGGAATGGGTAAGGCATTGCAAGAGCCAGAGGAATGAGAAGAGCATGAAGACCAACGGGAGAAGCCAGAGGATGGTCAAGACCTTCAACCCGAGTTTGACAGACCAGGATGATTGGTTCTGGTTGGAATGTCAGAGATGCAATCAGCCAGAGAGGCATGAGAGTGAATGGGTCCTGCTGTCCTATGAGTAGTTGTAATGCACAGCGCAGTTAGTGACAAGCGGAGCATGAAGTTACCTTGGCCTGAGTGAGTTCAATGAGTAGTGGGCGAGGTAAAGGATAGAGGAGCCTGCTAGGGCAATGTCTACCACAGTCTATCTCAGAAGATGAACTGAGACTTGAGGTGGGCTTGACGGTCTCTGATATCCAGATGCTAGCCACTGGAACTCTCGGGAGGTATCACTAGAACTATGCTGATATTGTGTAGAACTAGCTTGGGAAAATACAGGCTAGGGGTGCAGAGTTTATATATGGTAGCTGTAAAATACGCACAAGATGTGAGAGCAGAAAACATGGAAGAAAGCCAGACACAGCACAAACACGCATGATGTGAGACTGTCCAGCATGAGAAGCAAGAGTGGAAGACGAGGAAGAAAGCCAGACACTGCTCAGCATAGACGCACACAATGCCAATAAAGACACTGAGGGAAACAAGAGCGAGCTGACACATGATTAGTGAGACATACAAATTGCCTGGAGCAATAATGGAGTGTCCAAACAAATGCAAAGACTGTGGACAGGAACATGCAAATCCCTGCAAGATGGCTTTGCAAGGGGGTAAACTGAAAGAACCCACTACTGACATAGCAGGAATATTTGTATTTTTTACAATGCTGCCCAATTTGCAATTTGGGTTTCAACGTGCAGCACACCACAATTCCTGTAAAGATGGACTGAGTGGGCTTGATACACTTTTTGTGTGATCAGAATACTAACAAAAGGTCAAGACCATGTTTGAACATTGTATCACGAACCCGTCAGTATCATTAGAGTGAAGTATCTATGGATTGGTGACTGTAAGCAATGCCCCAGTCATTGTAGCAGATACCTCTAGTGAGGTGGCAAGCTCAGCAACCTCCCCTTCTCTGTATCTTGTAGGTGTACTGCTTTTCTTGGAGGTTGTGAGACCTGCCAGGTACAGAGGACATGAGAACTTGAGATCCACTACCGCATTGATCTTCTTTGACTCCACGGACGGTCATTGTGCGTGGGGTGCACCAGGAGCATAAGAACCTCCGTATACATGTCAGCCACAAATCTGGTAGCCTCATGAGGACAAATAAAACAATTAAATGATGTGTGTGTACCTGAGAACAGCATGACCATTAATGCTAGTATACTCAGAGTTGATTCTAGCCATGCCATCTGCACAAACAATGATCTGAAGCTGTGGCCAGGTATGTGTCAGTTGGTGAGTCAGTCACATGAGGGACACAAGAGTCCATACCTTGTTGTACAACCTGTTGGTACATGTCCCTGCTTGAATCCCCTCTCGAAGTTCACACATTCCACACAGAAAGTTGGTGCAGAATGCTGCTAGGTCTTCCACATTTGCATTACCTGAGTTGGAGTGCTGGTTTTTGATGCCTTCATGAGTGGAGGTGATGTTGTCAAGACAGATGACAAACAGTGCTTCATCCATAACACTCAGGCAGGTGGTATTGGTTTGGTCCTCTGTGAGTGCCTGGTGCAACCAAGACCATGACTCACATTAATTAGACTTTGTTAGATGAGTGAAAAAGGTTGACAAACCTCTGTGATTGGAGTCTTGTCTGCATCCCACAATAGCCTGGAAGTTCAGGAGCACCTCCCATTCAGTCAATAACAGCTGATTCTCTGCATCTAGCACATTGAACCAGTCTGAATGAACCAACTTTCCCAAACCACCCAGAAAAAAGATCTATTGACTATATGTACAAAACTGTCTTTGTCAGAGGATGACACCATCACATCCTCGTGCACAACCATCTTACAGTCGCTCTACCTCCACATGATCAATTCTCATCCTGATCGATCAGTGGAAATATGCACCCGTGTTGGGATCCATGCTGTTCTAAATAATCGCATGTACTGACCCATGTCAAGAGCGCTCACTAAAAGGTCCTTAATAAAGCTGCACAACGAGAAATGATCAAGATGACACATACCTTGCACATGATGCAGCTCACTGCTTAAGATGTTGTTGGAGAAGAGCAGGACTGTCCTCTTGGAGACACCCTCTGAATGGCCCAGGTGGTTGCAGCACATTCTTTACTCCTCGTAATTCGCGAGTTGCTTGCGAGAGATCTCAAAACAGTCGCCGCAAGGGCATGGATAGTGGTAAACGCCCTTTGCATCATCCCAGCTCATATCTTCGATTTTGATCTTGTCGTAGTATGCAATCATCGTGGACGAGATGGTGGTTGGCAGGTGTTTTGAAGGACTCATTCCATATCTGACTCAGCCAACTTGGGGGTGGCTGTGACTTCTTCTTTGCTTCGTTCTCCAGTGACTGGCACGGTGGCTGGCAAGTTCTTGCAATGTGCGATTCCTCGACGCCTGAAGGCCTGATGGCTGACCACACATCTAGACAGAAGTTGGAACTTCTGGACTGATCGTCACGTATAGTTATAGACCACACTATTGAGTACAAAACCAACGGCTGTCTGCTTCTACTGAAGCGTGGCGTCCCGGGTTTATGACCACACTTTCCTGTCCATAGGGTGTCCGGAGTCAATGGATATCGCTTCGACTATGCTTATCGATGCATTTCGGTGCTCCGTGCCATGAGTCTATCTAAGACGTACGAGACGAGGGTCGAATGCCATTTTTGATTAAAAAAATGTAAGTGTATGTAAATGTCTCTACATCCAGGCTGACGAGTCCTTAGTGTAGCTCAACCACATGACACCTTTCTCATAAGTCCCTGATTCACAATGTTGTTTGATTTTCGACATGACTATATCACACGACGTTGTTGGTGATGTTTCATCAACAATCGTACAAATGGATGAGGCACTGTGTAACAGGTCCTTCGGTAAAGCTGCAGCTGCAGCCTCACACACAACATTGGCACCTCAGTTGAGTTCTGCGTAACGGCGGGTAAGGGAAAGGTCAATCCATGCAAGTTGGGGAAGGAGGTTGATGGTAATAGAATATGCATGGAGAGAGGGATGGTGGATACGTCGAGTACATAATACTATCCAATGATGCATGAAACCGAACGCTGATGGGGCCTATGGGAAGAGAAGCAGAATGCGAATACAGGGAAATTCCGTGCACGAGATCACTCAGCTCCCCAAGGCGCCCGAAACGAGCTCTGAAAGAGATCCCGAGGTTATTCAGACCACTCGGCTTGTGAGGGTGACCATGAGGGGTGAGCTCAATTACCTGGTGACGATCTATTGACTACTACCCTGTGTGACACAGGACAACCCACCTTGTTTGCGTCACTTAATGCTGGTCTCCATGAACCATTGGCTATGTATGCTTTGCTCCGCTTGATCAAGACTCGTATGAGGGATTTTTTGGCAGGCATGCAATGGGTCTGGTGGAGAAAACTGGAAATCGTGTCCATCAGCGACATTCCAGCATCTATGAAGGAGTGTTATTACCATGAGTTGAGTACACCGCCAGTGGTACAAATGAATAATGTCAGAGAGAAAGAAGACAATTAGTTCTGATGTTGTAAAACCATTGGAACATGCCATTTAGTGGGACTTACAGTGGAATAGTATGAAGAAAGATCCTGAATGGTGATCTCTCTGTCAAATGCACCGATTGCGAGAAACCGGTCGTCAGGGGAGAATGTGAGGGACAATATTTCTTGAGGGTGCTGAATGAGACCGCACTGGGCGAGTGTCGAGGTATCCCAAAATGTGATGGTATGTTTTGCAGAGTACATGATGAATTCCCCATGTTGGGGTAGGGCAATGCACAAGATTTCGGTATGTGGAACTTGTCACTCTGCGACTTTTGAACCAGCGGACACTTCAAATCGCTTGATTGTGCGGTTGGATATGACAAAGAGATGGTTGCCAAACCAGAGGAGAGGTTTGTTGCAAAACAAGGTTACTTGCGCTTTGATTTCCACATGTAAATAACCATTCTTGCTGTTGTAGACTCATGTGGATTCCAGGGTGGCTGTCGCAATACGATTGCCCTGAGGTGGGTACTTCGCTGCTCACAACCAACACTTGTGGCCATGTGTTTGTAGTTGTTTACCACTTGCGATGTCCCAAATAATGGCTTTGGGCTTTGTAGCTGGTCAATGACACGAGTCAAGTTGAGTCAGGTGATAAATTGACGGCTTGAACCATGGCAAGGAGTTGCTTGTGCTCAAAGACCTGTTTGTATGTCTTTGCGTTCTGCATAAAAAGCTCTCCTGTCATTGTCCCCGTCATGATCCATCTGCCATCTTTTGATGCAGTGAGACACAAGACATCCCTCTGCTGTCAGTGATGCCATTTGTTGGCTGTCTGCCACTCACCAGACTTGAAGTCCCTCACCACTACTGCCCACAAGATATTTGGCCCCTGCTGTAAAGGTCACCACCCTCGTGAACTCAACAGTGTCAATTCTGATGGACGGAGATTGCTCTTGTCCCCCATGTCAGCAAAGGCACACCTCGGATCCATTTCACCATTACACACCAGCCATTGTTGATGACAGTACAAACACAACTGTTGCTGGGCCGAGTACTGAGTACTGAATGATGGTCAAGGTCGATGGACAAGCTGCGGTCTCGATCCATGTTGCCACACCCTCATGAAATCATCATTTTCAGCACACATGTACACAGAGAATGCAAGGATATGGCTAGTCCAGGCAGACTTCATCAAATGCTCCCATTGTTTATCGCCAGAGCCCAAAATCCATGCAAAAGCAATAGACAAACACTACGGAGCACAAGTACATTACAAAACCAGTATCATGCTGATATTACTTTGGCTTCATGTATGGCTCATTGTGAGATACGACAACGAGGCAAAGGTCGGTCAGACACCAACTCATGGTTTCTGCAAATATTGATAAACAAGTACTATGTTCACGACATCAGTCCTGTCCCGTCATGATCAATAATGCATACCTCGATCAGCTCGGGACGCATGCCCCTCACAAGGTTGAGATAGACGAGATTCAGTTCAGAAAAGAATGGCTGTAAACCTGCTGCTTCAAGCTTCTCCCACCATTCCAGGAATGTGAGAAAGTGTTCCCACTGATAGTATTGAACGTGCAATTTGAGCTGAAAGGTGCACCATGGAAACTATTGATAAGCACCTCGAGTGAGTCGAATTCGCCACCTTCAATGTTGACCTTGAGCACGTTGATAAAGTCGTGGCCATTCTGCTCCATCAGCATACATAGCAAATAAAAAACTTTGGGTTGTCGGTGGGGGTAAATGTGTCTTTGGGACTGAGACCATAAGAGAAGAAATGGGAACAGCACTTCAGATCTGACTCAAGTTCAATCTCTGGACCAAAATTGGAAGCAAATAATGAGCGCTGACAAGTTTGAGTGTAGTCGACACACATACAGAGCTGACACCAAAGTCATATCCATTGAGCTCACAGCCTGGGGCCACCTTCATGATATCTGCTTCAAATGATGACTCGCTATTGATACCTGGAGTGTTGAGAATTAGTGACTAAAAGGTCTAGTCTTTCTCTTATCTTCTTATTAATGGTCTAGACTCTTATCTCTGATATGACATGTCAATGATTACTCATACTTAGTAAGACCGGCTGATAGCTTACCTATTGTGTCTTGGCATATGTCATACTTGCTGACATATCCCTCCATGATGTTCCATAGTGTTCTATGGTATGACTTTCTATTTACCATACATAGTATAGGAGTACACAAGTACAAACATATCTTACATGTATATAAACCAGGCCTTACAGCCTGGTAAGAATAACCGAACATCTCTGTTCTCTCCTCTGATCTCAGTGTTGAGTCTTACTCCACTACATCTACCCAACTCACCTCAAATCTATTCCTCCTCTCCCATATGGAAAAGTCTTGTGAGTTTTCCACACAAGTCTGTGCTGGTGCTGTAGAAACCCTGGGATTATATTCCATTATTCTCTATCCCATTTTCTACAGGTTATGAGCCCTGCTTGAAAAGGCTCTACATCATTATGCTGTTTCCTTTTCCAGTGTTCACTTTTCCAGGAGGTCTGGGTGCTTTTTTATGGTGCCTTTCAGTTTTCATTCAGTTTGGTGCGTGGGTTATCGAAGTTGAAGGCTGGTATCAGCACAACATCTTCTTTATCATAACCACCCAAACATTTGTCATTTTGTGTTGTTATTTTTCTACTGGTTCTACTCAGAACATTGCGATCCAAATTCGGGTGACTAACACAGTTCATACTATCTTGTATCAGGCGTCTGCATTAGATGAAATCCACACTCTCAATCATCCAAACAGACCACCTGCTTATGGAGTAAGTCACGTCACCTTTTGTTACACAACTTTTGGTTGGATCCACCAGGTTATGAGGATCACCAGGCACCTCAGTTTGCTCTGCATATTGACGCACATGCCCTGGCCCCTCCTTACCCTTTTCTGGTTAGACCAGTCACTCCACAACCAGTGGATGAAGTTGTCATCCTGCCTCTTCCTATCAGAATGCCTCAAGGGCGTATCACTGAGGAAGAGATGGACCGGGCCCTTCGGCCTCTTCTAAATCCGCTACTTGTAGCTGGGAGAAGGGCTGATAACATTCCAGAACCATGCAATGGCCGCCCCCTTCACCAACCAAATCCACACCAACGCCACCGTGTTCCAGTACCAGAGCTTCAGGACCCTCCCCAAGGTCCACAGGAACAAGATCATGGCACTAGACAGTCCAGAACTCCTGGCTTGCTATGCCGTGGAGGATTGCCAGGCAGAAATGCTCAATCCCACTCTCACTGGTCGGCAGGCACACGTCGTTAGAATTACCAGAGAGGACCTTGGGTTTCCCCCTAAGACGGGGTTACAAAGCGAGGACTTTCTTTTTATGGTATACGACGACGAATCTTTGGTTTCTATTCTTGAAGGGAATGGGTTTCCCATTTGCTTTGGCTCATGCAAAGAAGAAGAACGAGTAAGCTCTACTTTTCCCATTCTCCTACACCATGAAGGGTACAAGTTGTACCTTCCGCAGTACCAACAAAGGTTTTATCCTGTGTTCGCTAGACCGGAGGTTGACATCAATCAGGTCTTAGACCCAAATGAGCTCGCCCCTCTTCCCTTAGATGCCAATGCTGTTTCTCACGAGGACAGTGTTGCATGGGAACTAGAGGTGCATGAATGGAAGTTGAGTGTGTTCTTCAACACTTGGTGGGATATTCCCAATATCAAGTGTTACTATGCAGAGCTAGATAAGGTCTGGAGGCAGAGATTTCATAATTCTTTTGATCTTCATATTTCTTTTATTTCGAATCTGGCGGTTGCTGAAGCCAAGGACCAGCTACAATGCAAGTCGTCAGCAGTCTTGGACCTTGCACGAGCAGAGGTCCGTTCCTGCAAGCAGCGCATAGAAGAACTCCAAGAGGAGAATGCCCGACTGGCAGAGGAATGACCTGCAGGCGAGGGCCAGATTGGTCAAGCACAGGTCGCAGGGGAAGGCAGACAAAGAGTCGTCCACCCTGTGGACAGACCTCGTCAGAGGAGGCGCCAATTGGAGCCAAATCCTCCTGCACCCCCTGTACCTGCTCCCAGCGGTCCTAGGCGTTCCTTATGTCTGCAACATGCCATTCAGCACTAAGCCCTCTGTAAAGAGGCATTATCCAGATTGAGTAGAATAATTGAATTTCCTTCTTCCAAAGAATACTTTTGTTAATCCTTTTGATTGGTGTACTTGGGAACATTTTTGGGTGTCGAACACACATATCAACAATTACCATTATTTTCCTAATAACTTAGATTTCGATCTGCTGGAACAACAAGTATCCTTGGATCTTCCGCCATATTCTTGGCTTGAAGGACAAAAGGAAATTCTGGGTTCTACTGAACCTTGGGTCCTTATGCCAGAAATCCCTGCCATACCTGTTTTGCCCACTTTTACTTCTATCTCCACTGTATCGTCATCTGACACTATTGTTGACTATATCCTCTTGAATATCATCTAGTAACCATGTCGAAATCTGAATCTGGAATTATCAAGAACGTCCTTACGCTCACTGGCGCAGACAACTACACCGCCTGGTTGGAGTCCATTAATGCTTATCTTGCTACTCTCAAAGTGGCTTGGATTGCATCTGGACAATCCGTCTACCCTACAGTACAAGGATCAACCAATGAGCAAAGGGAAGCTTGGCTTGATTCTGATTTACAGGCACAAGGTATCATCACTTTATATGTCAAAGACCATTTATGAACCACTATTGTGTGGACCTATGACACAAACCACACCTTGCTTGTGAAAGGGAGTTTGGATGCCCTCAAAGCCCTTTATGCGCCGACTGGTCCAACTGGCCAGTTTCATCTCTTCTGTCAAGCAATCTGATGGCAAATGAACCCTGGACAGGATCCTTCAGGACAGATTGCAGAGTTGGAGTCTCTTTTCTCCCAACTAATTGCGACTGGACTGAATCTCCCAGATAACCTCCAGGCCATGATCCTATGCGCTGGACTTCCAGACTCCATGAGTACCATGGTATCCACTGCAGTTCATACCATCCAAACTGCTGATTTCAAACTGTCAAAGATCATCCCAATGATCTTGGCAGAATCTACGTGTCGCCAGGATACCTCTCTGGTGAATCGAATCTCGATGACTCAACCACAAGGAAACAACACAGGGAATCGCACTGGCAAGAAGAAGGAGTGTTGCAAGATTTGTCACAGTTTGTGGCACATGACTGAGAAGCACGCCTCCTCTATTCAAGGCCAACAGCATGCACAGCCCCAGAATTCTTTAGGGCAGCAGCAGAATAGCCAGGGGAAGCGTAAAGCTCCAAATCCAGCTGTTCCCGAACAGAATCATTTCCAGAAGGGGAAAGGAAAAGCTCATGCTCATGAGGCTACTCATGTGGCAGACATGGTTTCCATGGTCATTGATATTTCTGATTCTGATTCTAACCAAATGGTTAAAGGTTTAACTCAACAGGTCGTGGATCTCAGGACCTTTGATCCTGAAGAGGAGCGCCTTGATTGGGGCAATGGTAGTGATGGGGAACAACCCATCATGAAGATGCCTCGCATTTCTGATTAATCCTTTCGAGGAAGGGTCCTCTAAATCCACTCCGCAGATTGAGGTACCAGCCAGCAGGTGGAACATGAAGAAGAAGAAGAAGCGGGTGAAGGAGGTTTTGTTTCATTCAGGCTATGGTTTTTATGGGAATCCAGATCGGGATCCAATCACAGGGGAGCGGAAATCCGGTGTCGCTCCAGGTCATCTCCTAGATTGGAATGACTCACATGACAATGACATGGGCTACTTTGATCCTACATACTTCCAAAGTGATGAATATGATGGATATGGTTCTTGCTATGTTGTGAGTGATTCTAAGGAATCTGAGTATCAGGATAAATGGATGGTGGATTCTGGTTGCTCTGACCACCTAACTCCTTTCCTGGATGATTTCTCCTCATGACAAGATAACAGAAGGATGTGTCAAGTTGCCGATGGTTCTTTGGTTCCTATGTATGGGCCAGGAACAGTTGTGCTACGACATTTTAATGGCAAACAAGAACGAACTGTGATTCTTACAGGAGTTTGGTATGCTCCTGGAATCAAGCATTGGTTACTATCCATTGTGGGCCTAGTTTCCCAAGGATTTTGATGCACTATTGGTACCACCACCCAGGTTCAGGACATGCAAGGACATTTGATATTGCAGGGTTATCCCGCATCAGATCATAACAAGCTTCATTGGGTACAGACTTCTACAGTCTTGCCATCTGTTGCTTGTCTTGCCTTGTCTGGGAAAGATTCCCATCTTTTGTGGCATCTCCGATTTGGACACTGTTCTGATAATGTGTTCCGTCTCGGATCCTCCTTTATTGATGGATTACCTTCTGTTTCCACTAAGGTTTCTACCACCTCTTGTCAGGGTTGTCAGCTTGGTAAGGCGCATCAGCGCCCCTTTTCCATTTCCTCTTCCAGGTCATCTTTGCCCCTTGCTTTGGTCCACACAGACTCGTGCGAGTTTCCTACTCGCTCTCGTGTTGGGAAGCACTGGATGATGACCTTCCTGGATGATTTTAGTGGTTATGCTTCCATTGTTTGCCTGGCAAAGAAGTCTGATGCTGCATCTGTTTTTCAGGACTGGGTTTCTTGGGCAGAGCGGCACTCAGGGAGACTTTTGCTTTGGCTCTGTTCAGACTGAGGGGGAGAATATATGGCTTCTGACCTACAATGTTTCTTTGTCGAACATGGCATTGAGCATCAGAAGACCGTTCCTCATAACCCTCAGCAGAATGGTCATGCTGAACGTTTCAATTGCACCATATTGGAAAAGGCTGAAGCTATGAGACATCATGCTTGCCTTCCACCTACTTTTTGGCAGGATGCTATTGAAACTGCACTGCACATATATAATTGCCAACCAATGAGACGATTACAATGGAAACTACCCATCACATTATGGAATGGAAAAAGACCGGATGTTTCTTACTTCTGTGTCTTTGGAACTCAAGCTTATGTGTTCATACCGAAGGACATTCGGGACAATAAGTTATCACCAAAATCCGAAGCTATGACCTTCATAGGGTATGAACATGGAACAAAAGGATATCGTTTCTGGTCACCAAAATGACAGAGAGTTATCATCTCTTCCACTGCCACTTTCGATGAAAAAGTCTTCCCACATTGTCCTGATAATAGATCAGACAAACCCCCTATTCGAAACAATGTCCAACAGCTGGACAACCTTGAAGATACATCAGATGAAGATGACGATCTTCTCCCACAACAAGATGAACAGGCTGAAAAACCAAATGGTAAGAGACCAGTTCCCCAACAACCACCGAGGATACCGACCCCGGAGCCCCAGCAGCCTCTGGAACCTCAAAGAGGTCGTCAACCTCCTTTGGATCCTCCACAGCAGCAGAGACCACCAAAACCTGCAGTTCCACCCAGAGCACCTCGTCCTCCTCCACCTCCAAATCGGAATCATCCGAGAGGTGAGTTTGATTATCGACGATTCACATGGGTACGACAACCTGTTGTTAGACCTGATTCTGTTTATGATGTCAAGTCTCCAGTGGAGATTGAAAATGCAATCAGGAATGAAAGAGATTTCATCTGTAATATAATGGAACAAGGAAGAGGGGGAGTTCCTCCACAACCTCGCCCACCTACACCTGATGTTCAGATGCAGGAGGAGCCATATCCACATGAGCTTCCATTACCTGATGCACACATCGATGATGATGATCCCACAGTTAATTTTTCAAATGTGTTCATGACTAAGATCATGGCACACACTTTTGGCACCAAAGATGTTCCTACACATTATAAGGACATTAACAAATTATCAGCTGATGAGCAAGCTAAATGGCGAAAAGCAACTGATGAGGAAATAAGCTCTCTCCAGGAATGAAATGTATGGGAACTTGTTGATCTTCCCAAAGGTCAATGGGTATTCGCTGTTAAAAGTGACAGTCGCAAAAAGGCTCGCTTCGTCGCTAAAGGATTTACTCAAATCCATGGCATTGATTTCAAAGAAACCTTCTCTCCAGTCGCATGTTTTGAGACTGTCAGATTACTCCTGTTATGGTTTACGAGGGGGTACATCTTTTTCACTACACTTTCTTGTTCACTCAACTCCTAGTCTCATTCTCTTCACCGTACGCGGTTGTATTCGTAATGGAGTCGTCCTCCATTATACCAGATATGTTTCCCGATCTCTCTTTCCTATTGTCTCACACAGCGCCCCGCCTATACCTTATTTAGACTTCCTTCCATTTCTGCCGCAGTCGCCTTATTCAGACTTCATCGCCTGCAGCATAGTCTTTCCATTTATATCTCGTCATGACTCTTCATGACTCGTATTGACTCGTATTGACTCCCTTGCTGCGCACCGAGTCATACTTTAGTTACTGCGGATGCTGCGCATCCCTTCCTTATTTAGAAGGGGCCTACTGTATATAAGGGCGCTCTCTGGCCCTCCTGTATTTTCCCTAAGCTAGTTCTACGCAATATCAGTGTAGTTTCTAGTGACCACCAAGTCTAGCGAGATTCCTAGATAGGTGAGACCAGCTTAGGCTTCGCGTCGTCTCGAAGCTCGGCATCGTTCCTCGAGGATCCCTCTACTCGTCACTCGCTCTCCCTTCTCTACGTGCGAACTCTTCTTTGTATCACAGCACACTATGTCACTACTACGCTGTGCGTTACAACTCCTAGCTCTCACTGCTATGAAAGACTGGGATATTGAGGCTCTCAATGTTAAAACAGCTTTCTTATATGGCAAACTCAAGGAGGAGTTATTCATGGAACAACCAGAAGGTTATCTTGTTAAAGGCCAGGAAAACAAAGTTTGTTGCCTTCTCAGAGCCATCTATGGCTTGAAACAGGCATCTTTGCAATGGAACAAAGAACTACATAAATCTTTATTGGGTTTAGGTTTCACCAGATCGAAAGCTGATCCTGGTGTTTATTTTTTGTTCTCAGGAGAAAATGTGATCATTGCTGTTATCTATGTCGATGATGCACTCTTTATGGGTTCTAACCCTAAACTCCTCCAAGGAAAGAAGAAATCCTTTATGAAGATTTGGGAATGTTGAGATCTTGGACCTGCAACAGAGTATCTGGGAATGCGTATTACTCATAATCGCAAAAACCGAACTCTAGTCTTGGACCAAATCAGCTAGATGACGAAATGAAGTCGATCCTCCTTCATCATCTACACCCATGGATAAACAACTTCAATGATGTCATGCTTTTCTTGCTACAAAGTAACATGGACATGAAGTACATAGGCTCTGGTCCTGCCACAAAAGCACTGGTGTATTACATTACAGATTACATCACAAAAAATGATCTTAAAATTCATTCGGGCATACAAATGTTGCAAGCTGCCATGAAAACACATGCAGAGGAGTTTAAAAATGATGGTGATTGCTCTAGGGAGTATCGTGATCAAAACCTCGTCACTAAATGCATGAACTCACTTATGGGTCCCCAAGAGATTGCACACCAACAAGTAATGAGCTATTTGGTTGGTGGTGGAGACACTTACTGTAGTCATGAATTTTGCCCATTCCAGTTTTTTGAATTCCAGAAAGTGTTCCAAGAAAATGAGACTTCCTAGTGAGATGCTGCTCCCTTTGGCACTGTGGTGGAAGATGATGATGAGGAACACGAACACGAGCAGGAGATCATACTAAATGTATCAATAGGTGATGCGACCATAACAAGCAATATGCTGGATTATCGTTATTGACCTTTAGAATCACCATTCAATGAGATGTCGGTGTGGGAACTCCTTGAGCAGTCACGAAAGGTAATTGGTTTGTTTGTGTCCTAAACTCTATGAAGCTGATCAAGCTTAGGTACCTAAACGACAGACCACTACCAGCCACAATGATGACAGTGATGATGACGTCAGAGAACAGAATAGGTGCAGACCACCTGGATGACCCCAAGCAATTCACTTTGGATTTGCATCTGGGAGTCATCCACAGTTTGTGACACATGACATGACATTACAAGCACACACTGTTGTGCCTGTAATCCTAGGGCATTCACTGCCATGTCACAAAAGGAGTGACATCGAGGGGTACACTTTTTCCTTACTCTTTTGTTCACTCAACTCTTAGTCTCATTCTCCTCACCACACGCGGTTGTATTCATAATGGAGTCGTCCTCCATTATACCAGATACATCTCCCGATTCCTTTCTGTTTCTGTCTCACACAGCGCCCCACCTGTACCTATATCTAGACTTCCTTTCCGTTCCGCTGCAGTCACCTTATTCGGACTTCACCGCCTGCAGCATAGCCTTTATATTTCTGACTTGTCATGACCCTTCATGACTCATATTGACTCTCATGCTGCACATCGAGTCATATATTTGTGACTCATTATGACTAGAGGTGCTGCACACCATTTCCTTACTTAGAAGGGGCCTACTGTATATAAGGGTACTCTCTTGCCCTCCTGTATTTCCCCTAAGCTAGTTCTACACAATATCAGCGTTGTTTCTAGTGACCACCAAGTTCAGTGAGTGCTTAGTTCGTACCTGAATAGGTGAGACCACTTAGGCTTCGCATCGTCTCGAAGCTCGGCACTCAGACTACATACTTCACTCATACTCTCGCTCTTTCTTCATCCTCACTTGAACTTAGTATCTCAGTATCGCAGCATGCTACGCTGTGCATTACACCAAGATGGCTCAAAATACTGAATATTTTTCACAACACAGCTTACCTGACACAGAGGAGGATTTGCTCACAGTTGACGATGGTGTTCTAACACACCTACTGGCTGAGGATAGCACAATTCAAGATGCTTCCATTGTCTTAGATGATGAAGAAGACAAGGGATACAATAGCAAGGTGAAGACTGCCTTACCTGACGATGAAGTGGAGGTATACAGGTTGCCTGACCACATCAAGCAAGTATGAAAACCACAGCCGTCCAACTTGGTAATTCAAGAAAGCTGTTGTGAGGTCAATGAACATGTTAAAAAAACATTGGCATGTCACAGTGCTGTCATGACCACTGAAAAAAAAAAGAAATGCCCATGAATCATTGATGATGATAGTCTGGAGCAACCTGTGAAGCGTCATTTCATCAGTGACCCTTGAACACAGGTGCCCCAAATGCTGAATGATATCCATCCCGAGTCTATTTATGCATCATGAATGACAATGGAAGAGTTGTCTGAGGCCGTCAAAGACATCCATACAGAATTTAACTCACAAGACAATGAAGAGCAATCCTGGGCATTCTGAATTGTTGCAGAACACTTTATCTCATCCTCCATGGATCAATTGATGATGCTAATAACTAGTATTGGTGGATCTGGAAAGAGCCATGTGATTAAAGCAATTGTTGCCCTTTTTCGTTGGTGTGGATGTCCAGAGAACCTCCTCCTAAGTGCGCCGACAGGGAGTCCTGCGATTCTAATTGATGGTTATACTGTCCATGCCCTTACATTTTTACTGGGTGGTGAATCTATTGCAAAACAGGATGATCTTCAGGCGATATGGCGCAACATGAGATACCTCATCCTAGATGAAATTTCCATTGTATCATCTGAACTGCTATGTCAAATTTCAGAACATATCTCATTAGCAAAGCAAGGATGCCCAAATGCAAGCAACAAACCATTTGGAGGCATAAATGTTATTCACGCTGGTGATTTGGGGTAATTGCACCCTGTTGCGAGGTCCACATTGTATGCTTTGCATTTACTCGGACGGGTTGCTCCAGGCACCAAAGAAACCATTCAAGGACATCGAGGACTTTTTGGTGCTGCTCTGTGGCAAGAATTAACTCATGTCATTGAGCTTAAACAGAATGTGAGAGCTATTACCGACCCATTCTATGTCGACCTTCTCAATCAGTTTCATGTTGGAAATGCCACTATAATGAGCAACATTGGCACTTCCAACTACAACATCTTAAAAGGTTGGCTTCTCCACACCCTGGAGCATGATGCAGAAGCAGAGTATCAGCAACTATGTGAAGCTCCTGTCATCTTTGGTAGCCACCAGCTACGTGACCTGTACAACACATTGAGAACAAAACACTTCGCACTTGATACAAACCAGGAGTATCACTTTTATCTTGCAAAGGATACTATCAAAAACTGTGCCATACAGGGAAGAGATCACTTACAATTATCCTTGGTTCATCCAAAAGAATCTAAAGATTCCCTTGGACGCTTGCCCCTCATGCCTGGAATGCCTGGAATGATAATGGAAAACCTATCAATCAAGAACAAGATTGTCAATGGCTCACAGGGTACTGTGCATGACATTATGTACCGTACATCACCTGAAGGTAGAGAAGCAAGCTGTGTCTATGTAAAAGTGACTTCCTCACCTCTGGCTATCAATGGGTTACAAGAGTCAGTTGTCCCCATATTCCCAAAGAAAACCTGCTTCACTTACTATCCATCAAGAAATGCAAGAGTAACAGTCTGTCGATCACAACTACCCTTGGTGCTGGGCTGGGCATTCAGTGACTACAAGGTGCAAGGTGCATCAATGGCTAATGTGGTTGTCCACCTGGTGAGTGCGAGGGGAATACAAAATGCTTACATGATGCTGTCCAGAGCTCCTGGCTTACATCACCTTGCGGTCTTGTGTTGGTTTTCACCACACCATATTTTTCCCGATTGCAACAGGATCTTAGGGACAAGTTGAACCACCTCAGTCGCCTTGATGAAAGAACATGAGTTTGGTTTGATGAGCAACACCCAAAAATGGTCAACCCACAACTGCAACCTAATGGTGCGTCAATCATACCATACATCTGGGCCCATACTGGTGCAACTAAGTGACAAGTCACATGTAATTTCGCATAATATGAGGATTGTGGAGTGCTATCATCCCCTATCACATCACTTTTCAGCCATCAATCACTGTTATTCTTCAACATTCAACCATTGTCCATTTCACTATGCCTAAGCGAGATGATAGTATGCTTAACGACAGGGCAGTTGAAAAATGTCACCAGTAATGTGCTCCAAATAACGATGCCTCATTACTGATCTAGCTTCACAGTGTTACCTTAACACTCGACACTGGAAAACCAGCTGACATCCCGCTCGTGTCAGATGAACTCAACAATAACCAAAGCACTCAGCACCCACCGAGTCACCAAAGGTATGATTATTTGTTACAAGAAACGACTAGCTCCTCCAATCACTCGCTGACGCTAGTGTGGTGGCACCCACCACATCAACATCATCTGAAACTGATGAAAGCAACGAAGGGCAATCACCCCCTCTTCCTGTCATTGACCTGTCAGTGGCAGTGGAAGGACCAACCAATGAGCCATCTCAATTAACACCCATTACAGACAGGTTCGGCACTGAAGGAAAGCCCAAAAAAGAACCTCCTAAATCAACTTCCACTATCAACAATAGTGGCGTGAAACATATCCATAACATTGCCATTAGACAAAAAGAAGATAACCAGGTGACATGTGTTTCAATCAAATCTCTTGTGCCTAACCCAACAATGAAACTTGTTGACAAACAACAGGTTGTATCCTACAACATGACTCTATGTCAGTATGTAACATCATCACTCCACAACACACCCGTTTTTATCCTGTTAATCACTGCATAGACGCATCAACACATTGTCTATGTATATCAACAAGGAGGCCAATGTCTACGCTCTTGGAAAGTTGCTACTGTTATGGTTTACGAGGGGGTACACTTTTTCTACTACACTTTTTCGTTCACTCGCCTTTCAGTCTCGTTCTCTTCACTGTACGCGGTTGTATTCGTAATGGAGTCGTCCTCCATTATACCAGATACATTCCCGATTCTCTTCTCTTTCTGTCTCACACGGTGTCCCGCCTATATCCATATCTAGACTTCCTTTCATTTCTGCCGCAGTCGCCTTATTCAGACTTCACCGCCTGCGGCATAGCCTTTCTATTTATAACTCGTCACGACTCTTCATGACTTGTTCTGACTCTTAGTGACTCCTATGCTGCACATCCTTTCCATATTTAGAAGGGGCCTACCATATATAAGGGCGCTCTCTGGCCCTCCTGTATTTTCTCTAAGCTAGTTCTATGCAATATCAGTGTAGTTTCTAGTGACCACCAAGTCTAGCGAGATTCCTAGATAGGTGAGACCAGCTTAGGCTTCGCGTCGTCTCGAAGCTCGGCATCGTTCCTCGAGGATCCCTCTACTCGTCACTCGCTCTCCCTTCTCTACACGCGACTTTGTCTTTGTATCGCAGCACGCTACGTCACTACTATGCTGTGCGTTACAAAAGAACTAGCTTTTCCCCTTGTCCCTACTTTTACATAGAGGACATTCCCCCTACCCGCCATCTCTCGCCTAGGCAGATTCAGAGCACCCTCCGACTCCGACTCCCCTCCTGAAACACCCACCGTGTCTCAACCTCACTTCTCCCCTCGACTCCCAAGACTTCACCTCTTACCCAGCGACCACCTGTTCTATCTCGTTCTCCCGGATAGATTCTCCTCCCCGGAGAATATTGCGGCATATCAAGAACGTCAAAGGGCTCTAGCTGAGGTCAACCAGTCTCAAGGGTGGAACTCCGATGCACTTCCCTCTAGCTCTGAATTAGCTGCCATCCCCCAGGCTTCCGTTGAATCCCCCATCCAAGAGGATCCTCCCCTCACTTTCCACGATCCTGACCCGGAACCGACTGGTGCAGAGACTTTCGATCCAGAACCGACTGAGGCGGAAGACATTGATATTGACCTGGCTCTAGAAGACGACGACATGGTATCTGAAATAAAGGCCGGCCTTCCCGTGGACTTTTCCGGGGAGGCAGAGGACGCCAACAGATGGCTCCTCACTATGGACACCTACTTCACTATTAACGACAAGGTGTTCACGGATAAGACCAAATCCCTTACCTTCCTTAATAAGATCAGTAAGGGCCGTGGCAAGACCTTCGCTGAAGGATGGCTGATGAAGTTGGGAAACGCCCATATCCCAAACGAACTCAAGACCTTCGACTGTATCAAACAGGCTTTTGAGACCGCCTTCTCCCCCTACGACGTAGCCGCCAAGGCTAGGATCGACCTCTCCAAACTCCACCAGACTGCCGGAAAGGACACAGATGGAAACTGGAGCGATGGCTTTGCCAAATATGCTTCGGAATTCCAACTTCTCGCCGAGAAATCTGCCATCTCCGACAAACACGCTCTCGTGGAGTGGTTTATCCGAGGCCTCTCCCCTAAACTTGCAACGATGATCCTGTCTTGCAAGAAGATCCCAGACGACTACAAGGATTGGATTAAGAAGGCAGGCCAGTTTTCGCAACAACTGCGGAGAATTGGGGACCTTCGAAAGGGTGTACCACATATCCTGGCACCCTCCTCTCAATTGCACAAGGACCCGTACGCGATGGACGTAGATGCCGTGTGTCTATCGCCGACTCAGCGTGCTGAGTATATGCAGAGCAATAAATCCTTTATCTGTCACAAGGTTGGCTGTAGGTCTTCCAACCACCATGGAACCGGAACCGACCGGTCCAACTCACGTCCCCGCCCGACCACATCCTCCGGATGCACCGCATGTCCTACTTACAAAGTCCCGCAACGACAGGCATGAGCCACCACCACAACGGAGGAGGATGATGAACTCTCGGCTTACCTAGAGGAAATGAGAAGCATCGAGAAAGGCGCCGCGATTAAGATCCTCAAAACTGCTTTCGGGGAGGGTAGCTCGTCCGCGGACGAGGAGGCTGGCTACCAGGCCATGGCTGAGGTACGAACGGCCACTTACCAAGAGTGCCAAAGGGAAGCGATCAGGGCAGCACCATGAGCCAGGGCTGTACGATCTGGACCATGGAACAACCGATTTTCCGCTCTCGTGCCGGCGGACCTCTGGGAAACCACCTCGGAGGAAGTCCTGGAACAATCACCAGGCACATACCCCAATGATGTATCTGTCCAGTCAAGGGTGGACACGGAAGCAGCTACTCCCCAGGGTCAGGGGATGGGGCTTGGACTGCAACCTTCTTCTCAAGAGACCGCCACGAGAAACACAGTCAAACATGGAATCAAGGTGGTAAAGGCGGTGAGGGAAGAGGCAGAGGCATGTGAGATACCTGGAACCGACCAGGACACATGGCCTGGAATGGGAACCAACCCGTCCAACCGCATACGGAGTGTCTCCGGTTTCTGTGGCAAGGATTTTTGAAGAGCAGGGATGGGTCAACGTCATCTCCTGCTAAATTTTCTCATAGGTTATCTCCAGTATTTGTGTCAGGTGGTTCTTCGCAATCCATATCTATTCCCGTCACCCTCTACCCACCTGACCATACTGCGTTCAAAAGCATTGACACAAAAGCCCTCATCGACTCCGGGGCAACTGGCTGCTTTATCGACTATGCTACCATGGTAGCCTGCGACATCCCTACTACACGACTAAAGATCCCGCTTCAAGCAAGCAATGTCGATGGATCTCCCAATAAAAACGGCCTGATACGAAAACAGGCATCGGTGCTAATGCAGCTCGGAGAAACCACCGAACTCCGAGACTTCCTTGTTATTGACTGTGGCAAGGATGAGATCATCCTCAGGCTCCCTTGGCTCCGCGACAACAATCCGGAGGTCAACTGGAGTACAGGAACCGTTCATCTCCACGATCCGGAACCGACCGGACGGGAACGCATGTGGAATCGAGAAGACGCTGCGGCCGAGGCCCATACTTTAAACGTCTTCAACAGGAAATGCCAGATGAACAAATTGAGGCGACGAAGAGCTCTGTGGTGGAAGCGTAACGTCGACCCCATACTAACGGCAAAGACCAGAGAAGTTCATCTGAAGGTACCTGACGTGGAACCGACCACGCAGCGGGAAGAGATACCAGTGCTCATAGATGTAGAGGAGGACGATGAAGAGCCAACCGGACCTTCCATTAGGAAAACCACTATTTTGACTTCTCTCGCCCAAGACGCGAAGAAGACCAAGACGGAACTCCCGCGGGACTTCCGAGACTTCGAGGACGTCTTCCAGAAGAAGGACGACGGTCCCCTTCCGCCCTACCGGTCATTCGATCACGGCATAGATCTAGACGACTCATTTCTACCTAAAGTTGCAAAGGCCTACCTGCTCAATCCTAAGGAGCGAGAGGCATGTAAAGAATTTATCAACAAACACATGAAAGCCGGACATATTCGCCCCTCCAACTCTCCCATGGCTTCCCCATTCTTCTTCATGTCTAAGAAGGACGGTAATCTTCGCCCTTGCCAAGACTACCGATATCTCAATGAGCACACCATCAAGAACACCTATCCTCTCCCACTTATTGGCGACTTAATGGACCAACTCAAGGGATCCTGCTATTTCACGAAGATGGATATCCGCTGGGGGTATAATAATGTCTGGATCAAGACCAAAGACGCCTGGAAGGCGGCGTTCATTACGCCCTTCTGCCTCTTCGAGCCTCTCGTCATGTTCTTCGGGCTTTGCAACAGTCCTGCGACTTTTCAGTCATTCATGGACTATATTTTCGAGGATATGGTAGCAGAAGGATGGTTGATCATCTACATGGATGATATGTTGATCCATTCCAGGGATCTTAACGAACATCACCAACGAACGAGGCGAGTCCTGGAACAATTGCGCAACAACCGTCTCAGCCTCAAACTAGAGAAATGTACATTCGACGCATCCTCGGTTGAATTCCTAGGGATGGTCGTTCAAGAGGGTATCATCGTGATGGACCCTACCAAGCTATCGGCAATCGCTACCTGGGAACCACCTACTACGGTTCGCGCAGTCCACTCCTTCATAGGGTTCTGCAACTTCTACCGCAAGTTTATTCCGAACTTCTTGGAAATTGCCAGGCCGATCTTGGATTTGATGAAGAAAGGGCAGCTGTGGTCCTGGACGCACGAGCAACAACAGGCCTTCGATCTCCTCCAACAGGCCTTCACCTCTAAACCTGTACTCACCATGCCGGATACCTCGAAACCGTTCTACGTCATGACGGATGCCTCACTAACGGCTACCGGAGGCATACTGATGCAGAAAGATGCCAACGGTGACTTACACCCTTGCTGCTACATCTCCTGAATGTTCTCACCGGCGGAACGTAACTACAACATCTACGACTGCGAACTATTGGCGGTTATACGCGCACTCGAGGAGTGGCGTCACTATCTCACCGGAACCGACCGGCCCGTAACCATCCTCACAGATCATAAGAATCTGTGCTACTTTAAGGATCCAAGGAAGCTTTCTAGGCAGCAAGCTAGATGGCTATTGATGCTACAGGACTACGACC
Source organism: Boletus nobilissimus (assembly GCA_038088815.1). Lineage (NCBI taxonomy): Eukaryota > Fungi > Basidiomycota > Agaricomycetes > Boletales > Boletaceae > Boletus > Boletus nobilissimus. The sequence goes on along the minus strand of JBBPJO010000018.1, from coordinate 17,832 downwards.
TCCTGTTCCAACATGTACTGGGGAATAACATGGCCCCCGTGGACGCTCTCTCTCAGAGGGACGCCCTGGATACTTCGGACGATAATGCCGAAGTTACCCTACTTCCTGGAGAGCTATTTTTGAAATGCATCGACACAGACCTCCAACTCGCCATCGAGCAATCTTGCTCCACTGACGGCTTCGTCATCGACCAGCTCCGTAAACTGCATGAGGGTACCTCGGGAATCCCTCGCTCTACCATCCACGACTGGCGCTTTGACAACGGCCTATTGTATTTCAAGGATCGGGCCTATGTGCCCGAGGCCCACCGGAACGACCTCCTTCATTCCATCCATGACTCGCCTGCGGGGGGCCATGGCGGTTATTACCGGACCGTTAATCAGGTACAATGTGACTACTGGTGGCCTGGCTTGACCGTGTTTGTCCACCGCTTCATCCAAGGATGCGCGGTTTGCCAGGCTAACAAAGTCAATACTCACCCCACCGTCCCACCTCTCACCCCTCTTCCGGTCGCCTCCTCCCATCCCTTCCAATGTCTGTCGGTCGATCTCATCACGGACTTGCCGCCATCTAAAGGTTTTGATTTGGTTATGGTCGTGGTCGACCATGGCCTTACAAAGGGGGTGATTTTCACCCCTACTCACAAGAGTGTGGACGCCGAGGGCATCGCGCAGCTCTTTTTCGAAAAGGTCTTTCCCCGCTTTGGACTCCACGATAAGGTTATCTTGGACCGCGGTCCGCAGTTTGCCTTGGCCTTCACTCTAGAACTAGCGAGGCTCCTAGACTATGATCTGCTCCTCTCCTCCACCTACCATCCACAGACTGACGGAGAAACGGAACGGGTCAATCAGGAATTGGAAACCTATCTTCGGATCTTTTGCCAAGGAGATGCCACCCGATGGTCGGACCTATTGCCAATGGTGGAGTACTGCCACAACTCCTCCACCCATTCTGTAACGGGAAAGACTCCTTTTAGTTTGATGATGGGATATGAGCCAAGGGCCTATCCATCTTTAGGAACGAAAACCTTCCTCCCTGCTCTAGAAAAACGCCTTGGAGACCTCAACGAGGCTCGCAAGGAAGCCACCGCCGCCCATGAAAAGGCCCAGTGCTATATGCGCGAATGCGTAACTTCCAAATTCAGACCCTGGAAGGTAGGAGATAAGGTATGGCTCGAGGGCCATAACCTGAGACTCCGCTACCCCTCTCGAAAACTTACCCCTCGACGCGAAGGGCCATTTGAAATTTCACAGGTCATATCACCTGTTTCGTACAAACTCCGCCTGCCCAAGACGTGGAAAATCCACAATGCCTTCCACACATCGCTTCTGACTCCCTATCGGGAAACCACTGAACACGGACCCAACTTCATTCCGCTTCCGCCGGACATAATAGACGGGGAAGAGGAATGTGAAATCGAATAAATCTTAGCCCATCGGGGCTCCGCCCACCACCGCCACTACCTCGTTTCGTGGAAAGGCTACCCATCTTCCGAAAATACCTGGGAACCCGAATCCAATTTAGGACATGCTGTGGACCTCCTGGAGGAATATAAGGCCAGGGATCCTGTCGCCTTTCCCCCATAACCCAAGTCCTCTCTTATCGTTGAGTCAAGCCCCTGCTCCTCTACCGCTGTCGTCGCTGTCTCCATCACCCACTTATGTCTACTTCGCTGAATGGAACCACCTCTGTATTCCCAGTCCGACTCCACCGTCTCCCAGACCGAACCCGCCGAATCCTTTATGCTTCTCTCCTCGAGAATCCTGCCACGGCCCAGCGCATCTCCACTTGCCCCCTTTATAGGGATAACTCCGTACTCCAATCTTTGGGCCTCATCTTTCATACATACACCACCGGACGGACACTCCACGCCCAACTCTTCCCTGATGGGATGCTCCCCGTCTACGCTGCCACAATGGAACAGGCCATCCATTCCTCCAGAGACGCTGTCCTGGATGCCCTCCATGACCACGGATTTGCCAATGTCATCATGGCAATCCCCTCCAACCTGTACATGCACGTTCTGCGTCCCCTCGTCAACATCCTATCAGTCAACCTTCAAGGTTACTACATGGACGACCACCCGGGCAACGCCTGGGATGGGGACACTTGGGCCCGCAACCTTCGCAACCCTGTCTGGGACGACGACTCCACCGTCACCCCAAATGCCTCGTCCTCTGACTCCCCCTCCTCGACCGACGACTCCATTGTCACAGCACCCCTCCCTGTCCCTCCTCCGCCAACTCCCGCAGCTGGACCATCTCGCAGATCAAGAAGTATTGATGCTGCTGGAGGAACTAGCTGCCCTCCTGTTTCCAGACCACTCTCCTCTCTCTCCCACGACGACCCAGAGGTCCTCGCTTTCCTCGCCACCATTCCCCTCCTCGGACGAGGGACACCCACTCCCGAACCCACTAACGTACTCCCCGCTCGAGAACATCCCACCACTCCGACTCCCACCCGTCGTCCTCATCAACTCAATTGATGTGGCAAGGGAATTTCATTCGGCCTCCCCAGCTCCGCAGCCCGAGCTGTGGGGCAACGTTCTCAGGGAAATAGAGGAAAGTCGAGACAGACAACTCTGTTCCCCACCTCCAGTCGCTTTAACAAGGACTTCGCCCTCGCTGGCGCCGGGATCAGAATCTCGTCCCATCGATGTAGACTCGCTCCCCTCTCTCCCTCCTACTCCCTCTCATCCCACTCACCCCGTCCTCAGATGATGCTTCACCTGCAACCAGCAAGGATACCTCCGCGCAGACTGCCCTCATTATGAGTGCCCATTCTGCCATGTTACCGCCCCCGGCCATATCCTCGAAGAGGCCGAAGGGCGTGATGAACGCCGCCTTCCAGGCGTCTTTAGTCTTGATCCGGACGTTGTTATACCCCCAACAGATATCCATCTTCGTGAAGAAGCGGGATCCCTTGAGTTGATCCATCAAGTCGCCGATGAGTGGGAGAGGATAGGCGTTCTTGATGGTGTGCTCGTTGAGATATCGATAATCCTGGCAGGGGTGAAGATTACCATCCTTCTTGGACACGAAGAAGAATGGGGAGGCCATGGGAGAGTTGGAGGGGCGAATACGTCCGGCCTTCATGTGTTCGTCAATGAATTCTTTACATGCCTCTCGCTCTTTAGGGTTAAGCGGGTAGGCCTTGGCAACCTTGGGTAGGAAAGAGTCGTCTAGATCTATGCCATGATCGAACGACCAGTAAGGCGGAAGGGGACCGTCGTCACATATTCCGGCACCCTCCTCTCGATCGCACAAGGACCCGTACGCGATGGATGTAGATGCCGTGCGTCTGTCGCCGACTCGGCGTGCTGAGTATATGTGGAGCAACAAATGCTTTATCTGTCACAAGGTTGGCTGTAGGTCTTCCAACCACCACGGAACCGGAACCGACCGGTCCAACTCACGTCCCTGCCCGACCACATCCTCCGGACACACCGCACGTCCTACTTACAAAGTCCCGCAACGACGGGCACGAGCCACCACCACTATGGAGGAGGATGATGAACTCTCAGCTTACCTAGAGGAGATGGGAAGCATTGAGAAAGGTGCCGCAATTAAGATCCTCAAAACTGCTTTCGGGGAGGGCAGCTTGTCCACGGACGAGGAGGCTGGCTACCAGGCCATGGCTGAGGTAAGAATGGCCACTTACCAAGAGTGCCAAAGGGAAGCGATCAGGGCAGCACCATGAGCCAGGGCTGTACAGTCTGGACCATGGAACAACTGATTTTCCGCTATCGCGCCGGCGGACCTCTGGGAGACCACCTCAGAGGAAGTCCTGGAACAATCACCAGGCACGTACCCCAATGACGTATCAGTCCAGTCAAGGGTGGATGCAGAAGCAGCTACTCCCCGGGGTCAGGGGATGGGGCTTGGACCGCAACCTTCTTCTCAAGAGACTGCCACGAGAAACACAGTCAAACATGGAATCAAGGTAGTAAAGGCAGTGAGAGAAGGGGAAGAGGCATGTGAGATACCTGGAACCGACCAGGACACATGGCCTGGAACAGGAACCGACCCGTCCAACCGCATACAGAGTGTCTCTGGTTTCTGCGGCAAGGATTTTTGAAGAGCAGGGATGGGTCAATGTCATCCCCTGCTAAATTTTCTCATAGGTTATCTCCAGTATTCGTGTTGGGTGGTTCATCGCAATCCATATCTATTCCCGTCACCCTCTACCCACCTGACCAAACTGCATTCAAAAGTGTTGACACAAAAGCCCTCATTGACTCTGGGGCAACTGGTTGTTTTATCAACTATGCCACCGTGGTAGCCTGCGACATCCCTACTACGTGACTAAAAATCCTGCTTTGAGCAAGCAACGTCGATGGATCCCCCAATAAAAACAGCCTGATACGAAAACAGGCATCGGTGCTAATGCAACTCGGAGAAACAACCGAACTCCGGGACTTCCTTGTTATTGACTGTGGCAAGGATGAGATCATCCTCGGGCTCCCTTGGCTTCGCGACAACAATCCGGAGATCAATTGGAGTACAGGAACCGTCCGTCTCCGCGATCTGGAACCGACTGGACAGGAACACACGTGGAATCGAGAAGACGCTGCGGCTGAGGCCCATACCCTAAATGTCTTCAACAGAAAATGCCAGATGAACAAATTACAGCGACAAAGAGCTCTGTGGTGGAAGCGTAACGTTGACCCTATACTAACGGCAAAGACCAGAGAAGTTCATCTAAAGGTACCTGACATGGACCCGACCACGCAGCGGGAAGAGATACTGGTGCTCATAGACGTAGAGGAGGATGATGAAGAGCCAACCGGACCTTCCATTAGGAAAACTATGATTTTGACTTCTCTCACCCAAGATGTGAAGAAGACTAAGACGGAACTCCCGTGGGACTTCCGAGACTTCGAGGACATCTTCCAGAAAAAGGACGACGGTCCCCTTCCGCCTTACTGGTCGTTCGATCACGGCATAGATCTAGATGACTCTTTCCTTCCCAAGGTTGCGAAAGCCTACCTGCTCAATCCTAAGGAGCGAGAGGCATGTAAAGAATTTATTGACGAACACATGAAAGCCGGATGTATTCGCCCCTCCAACTCTCCCATGGCTTCCCCATTCTTCTTCGTATCTAAGAAGGACGGTAATCTTCACCCCTGCCAAGATTATCGATATCTCAATGAGCATACCATCAAAAATGCCTACCCTCTCCCACTTATCGGCGACTTGATGGACCAACTCAAGGGATCCCGTTACTTCACGAAGATGGATATCCGTTGGGGGTATAATAACATCCAGATCAAGACTAAAGACGTGTGGAAGGTGGCGTTCATCATGCCCTTCAGCCTCTTCGAGCCTCTCGTCATGTTCTTTGGGCTTTGCAACAGTCCTGCGACTTTTCAGTCGTTCATGGACTACGTTTTCAAGGATATGGTAGCGGAAGGATGGTTGATCATCTATATGGATGATATGTTGATCCATTCCAGGGATCTTAACGAACACCACCAACGAATGAGGCGAGTCCTGGAACGGTTGCGCGACAACCATCTCGGCCTCAAACTAGAGAAATGTACGTTCGACGCATCCTTGGTTGAATTCCTAGGGATGGTAGTTCAAGAGGGTATCATCACGATGGACCCTACCAAGTTATCGGCAATCGCTACCTGGGAACCACCTACTACGGTTCGCACAGTCCGCTCCTTCATAGGGTTCTGCAACTTCTACCGCAAGTTTATTCCAAACTTCTCGGAAATTGCCAGGCCAATCTTGGATTTGATGAAGAAAGGGCAGCCGTGGTCCTGGACACACGAGCAACAGCAGGCCTTCGACCTCCTCCGTCGGGCCTTTACGTCGAAACCCGTACTCACAATGCCGGATACCTCCAAACCATTCTATGTTATGACGGACGCCTCACTAATGGCTACCGGAGGCATACTGATGCAGAAGGATGCTAATGGCGACTTACACCCTTGCTGCTATATTTCCCGAACGTTCTCACCGGCGGAATGCAATTACGACATTTACGACCGCGAACTATTGGCGGTTATACACGTGCTCGAGGAGTGGCATCACTATCTCACTGGAACCGACCGGCCCGTAACCATCCTCACAGATCACAAGAATCTGTGTTACTTTAAAGATCCAAGAAAGCTTTCTAGGCGGCAAGCTAGATGGCTATTAACGTTACAGGACTATGACCTCCTGTTTCAACACGTACCGGGGAATAACATGGCCCCCGCGGACGCTCTCTCTCGAAAGGACGCCCTGGATACCTCGGATGACAACGCCAAAGTTACCCTTCTCCCGGGAGAGCTATTTTTAAAACGTATCGACACAGACCTCCGGCACGCCATCTAGCAATCTTGCTCCACCGACGGCTTCGTCATCGATCAGCTCCGCAAGTTACATGATGGTACCTCGGGAATCCCTCGTTCTACTATCCATGACTGGCGCTTCGACAATGGGCTACTCTATTTTAAGGATTGGGCCTATGTGCCCGAGGCCCACTGGAGCGACCTCCTCCACTCCATCCATGACTCGCCCGTGGGGGGTCATGGCGGTTATTACCGGACCGTTAATAAGGTACAGCGCGACTATTGGTGGCCTGGCTTGACTGCGTTTGTCCGCCGCTTCATCCAAGGATGCGCGGTTTGCCAAGCCAACAAGGTCAATACGCACCCCACCGTCCCGCCTCTCACCCCTCTTCCGGTCGCCTCCTCCTGTCCCTTCCAGTGTCTGTCAGTTGATCTCATCACAGACTTGCCGCCGTCTGAAGGTTTTGATTCGGTTATGGTCATGGTCGACCATGGCCTTACGAAGGGGGTAATTTTCACCCCTACTCACAAGAGTGCAGACGCCGAGGGCGTCGCACAACTATTTTTTGAGAAGATCTTTCCCTGCTTTGGACTCCACGACAAGGTTATCTCGGACCACGGTCCGCAGTTTGCCTCGGCCTTCGCTCTAGAACTAGCGAGGCTCCTGGATTATGATCCACTCCTCTCTTCTGCCTACCACCCACAGACCAATGGAGAGACGGAATGGGTCAACCAGGAACTGGAAACCTATCTTCGGATCTTTTGCCAAGGAGACGCCACCCGATGGTCGGACCTATTGCCTATGGTGGAATACTGTCACAACTCCTCCGTCCATTCTGTAACGGGAAAGACCCCCTTTAACTTGATGATGGGATATGAGCCGAGAGCTTATCCATCTCTAGGAACGAAGACCTTCCTCCCTGCCCTAGAAAAACGCCTTGGAGACCTCAATGAGGCTCGCAAGGAAGCCACCACCGCACACGAAAAAGCCCAGTGCTACATGCGCGAATGCGTAACTTCCAAATTCAAACCCTGGAAAGTGGGGGAAAAGGTATGGCTCAAGGGCCGTAACCTGAAACTCCGCTACCCCTCTCAAAAACTCGCCCCTCAACACGAAGGGCCATTTGAAATTTCACAGGTCATATCACCTGTTTCATACAAACTCTGCTTGCCCAAGACATGGAAAATCCATAACGCCTTCCACGCATTGCTTCTGACTCCCTATTGGGAAACCGCTGAACACGGAGACCCAACTTTATTCCACTTCCGCCAGATATAATAGACAGGGAAGAGGTATTTGAAATTGAACAGATCTTAGCCCATCGGGGCTCCGCCCGCCGACGCCACTACCTCGTTTCGTGGAAAGGCTATCCGTCTTCCGAAAACACCTGGGAACCTGAACCCAATTTAGGACATGCTGTGGACCTCCTGGAAGAATATAAGGCCAGGGATCCTATCGCCTTTCCCCCATAATCCAAGTCCTCTCCTGCCTTCGAGTCGAGCCCTTGCTCCTCAATCACCGTCGTCACTATCACCCTTACCCACTAAATGTCTACCTCTTTGAATGGAACCCCCTCCGTATTCCCAGTCTGACTCCACCGTCTCCCAGACCGAACCCACCGAATCCTTTTTGCTTCTCTCCTCGAGAATCCTGCTGCGGCCCAGCGCATCTCCCTTTGCCCCCTTTATAGGGATAACACCGTACTCCAATCTCTGGGCCTCATCTTTCATACATACACCACCAGACGGACACTCCACGCCCAGCTCTTCCCAGATGGGATCCTGCCTGTCTACACCGCCGCCATGGAACAGGCCATCCATTCCTCCAGAGACGCTATCCTGGATGCCCTCCATGACCACGGATTCTCCGATGTCATCATGGCAATCCCCTCCAACCTGTACCTGCACATTTTGCACCCCCTCGTCAACACCCTATCAGTCAACCTTCGAGGTTACTACATGGATGACCACCCGGGCAACGCCTGGGATGGGGACACTTCGGCCTGCAACCTTCGCAACCCCATCTGGGATGACAACTCCACCGTCACCCAAAATGCCTCGTCCTCTGACTCCTCCTCCTCGACAGACGACTCCGCCATTACAGTACCCCTCCCTGTCCCTCCTCCGCCAACTCCTGCAGTTGGACCATCTCGCCGATCGAGAAGTGCTGACGCTGCTAGAGGATCTAGCCGCCCTTCTGTTCCCGGCCCACTCTCCTCTCTCTCCCATGACGACCCTGAGGTCCTCGCTTTCCTCGCCACCGTTCCCCTCCTCGGACAAGGGACACCCACTCCTGAACCCACTAACGTACTCCCCGCTCGAGAACATCCCACCACTCCGACTCCCACCCGTCGTCCTCGTCAACTCAATCGACGTGGCAAGGGAATTTCATTCGGACTCCCCAGCTCAGCAGCCAGAGCTGTGGGGCAACATTCTCAGGGAAATAGAGGAAAGTCGAGACAGACAACTCCGTTCCCCACCTCCGGTCGCATTAACAAGGACTTCGTGGCTTCGCCCTCGCCAGCGCTGGGATCAGAATCTCACCCCATCGACGTAGACTCGTTCCCCTCTCTCCCTCCTACTCCCTCTCGTCCCGCTCGCCCTGTCCTAGGACGCTGTTTCGCCTGCAATCAGCGAGGACACCTCCACGCAGATTGCCCCCACTATGAATGTCCATTCTGCTGCGTCACCGCCCCCGGCCATATCCAGGCCTACTGCCCCCGCCGCCGTTGCTCCTCTTGCGGAGAGCTCGGCCACTCTGATGACATCTGTCCCCTCCAGCACAACCCCCTTGATGACTACGACCCTACCGACTACGAAGTCAACGAAGGAGAGGAGGTGGATTAATGGTCTCGCAGGTGCTTCGACGATAGCAAGGGGGTAATGTTACAGTTTACGAAGGGATGCTGCGCATCCTTTCCTTATTTAGAAGGGGCCTACCATATATAAGGGTGCTCTCTCGCCCTCCTGTAATTTCCCCAAGCTAGTTCTACGCAATATCAGTGTAGTTTCTAGTGACCACCGAGTCTAGTGACGTTCCTAGATAGGTGAGACCAGCTTAGGCTTCGCATCGTCTCGAAGCTCAGCATCGCTCCTCAAGGATTCCTCTATTTGTCACTTGCTCTCGCTTCTCTACTCACGAACTCTTCTTTGTATCGCAGCACGCTATGTCACTACTACGCTGTGCATTACATTAGGTGACTATGGACTGCCCGCACTGTCAAGGACTCGAAGTGCAGGCGGTATAGGTCACACTTTTGTGACCTGTCACAATTTGCTTATAATCTTATCCACGGTATCCACGGGTCTGTCGATGGGACACTTCCCTGCCAGTGGTATGTACACAATGCATCCTGCTTTGCATGGTGAGTCCATTTGGTCACTTAGGGCTGACCAATAAGTGTCTAGGTCATATTTCCAGACTCATGTCTGAATTTCCACTGGCACACCACACCATGTTGTCCCCTTGCCCCCATAACCACCCTTGTGTCCCCCTCGGTGTGTTACATCATGCTTGCATTGCATATGCCTCACCTTCATATGTTTTGGACACCTCAGGTATGTCCATCATGGTGTGCTTGCACCTTCTGTGCTAACTTGATTGGTGTGTGCCCATTTTAACTTGTTTTGAGTTGTAGCATGCTGCACTCCTCATGGGGCCCTCTACATATCATTTCCCATCCGTTCAAATGCCATTTATATCAATGTAGTGCACCGCTTTGCGCTCAATGTCTTTCACAACTGGTACCCAGCTAGTGCATCTGTTTTGACTCATTTCGAGTCACAGCATGCTGTGCTCGTTGCGGGGCCCTTTACAGATAATTTCCTGTTCGTTTGGATGCTGTCTACATTGCTGTAGTGCTCCACTTTGTGCTCAACATCTTTCCTCACCCCCTGGGATCTCTGTCTGTCCTCCTGGGCCTCTAATTCAGGTTTGCACATCCATGTTGATGTCACATTCATTTTATTCACTCCCAGGGTGTTCCTGAATACTGTGGATTGTTTATTATGTCCGTTTTGTGTCCTGGCTTGCCAGGCTCATCTCGAGTTCTCCTGGGTGAGTTTTCATCCACCCCTTGTTCTGCCAGTGATTATTCTCAAGCTGGGCCTTGTTCTGATGCATTCCATAGCTTATTTGGCATGTTTAGAGTGTCATCAATGCAAATTGACACTCCCAACATGTTCACTTCATCATCTGGATCTTCCAGCTCACCTCACTGATAAATGTTATTTTGGATAGGTAAATTCAACTTGAAGTATTAGTAGGTAGGAAATAAATAGGCAGAGGTCTAAAAACCAGCATTTCTGCGAAGTGCATCAATATGTAAATACATGTCAGAATCAATACCATCAACCACAAGATAATCTCCAACATTGTCAAAATCTGGCACTAGCAATGCACCTCGAATCACAGAGTGTAGAGAGATGAACTCAGCAGATGCTCGTGGTTTTGCATGTACTCGCCAAAGCCTAAGATCCTTGTCTTTGCGAGTGTGGAAACCAATGCCAGCATCATATGGCTGAATAAGTCCTAGTGGGTAAGTGTTTCCATCAATGTTACAAGTAAACATAAACACAAGACGAGCAAAAATGAAACCATCTTGAATGTGAACCATAACACAGTCATATCGTGGATGATTATAAAACAGTGGGCTGCAACGAAGATAATCAGTATGCTGCTTCCAATCCACAAGTGATTCATAGTGTACATGCAAAAAGCGAGACTCTATGATCTAACATATCAATAAAAGTTAGTCATTTTACCTTGATTACACATGAATGGAAAAGATTCTTACCTCATCTGTGGATTTGAGATGAATATGTTTTCCTCCTGGAAGAGGAATTTTGAAAGCAGGTAAAAAGATATTGAGGAAGTTGTTGCATTTAATCCTGAAGCCCTGAAATGCACTATCTTCCTTGTGTAATTCCTCCAGGCTGTGGAAGGATTGTGCATGTTGAATAGAGCCTAATTGGATATTTTGAATGACAGGCAGCAGTCTAGCATCAGCTTCATCATCCTGTTCCTGTTGATCCAACTCATCAATATCTGTTCTGATGCCATTGGCAATTAATGTCCAATGATCAAGACGAAGAAGCTAAAAGAGGTGTACTTCAAGTCATTTTATAGAGAATACAATATAATACATACCTGCTCTGCTATATTTTTGAAGTTGGTTTGACGATAGTGTTGCTTTAAAGGCCGGTGCATGCTCCCATTTGGCTTGGTATTGAAGTTCCTGGTTGCACCTTTGAGAATGATGTCATCAAAGACATGGCTATTGAGATGCATTTTGGGAAAGTTCCAAATTTTCCCAAGGGAGATCTGCTTTGCATTTGCTTCTATATCTGCATCTGCATCTATATCCACATTTGCATTATCAGACTCTGCATCAGAATCACCCAAAGTCATTTGAGTCATTCCAATATATTCCTGTAAAGCAACAATTAATCATTGGCAATGATTAAATGATGATGTTGTCAAATATACCCTCATTAGCTCTGAAAAGGTTTCAAGAGCAGAATGGCCAGCTGCCAATGTATCTTCTGTATGGACTTCAAAGGCAGCTAACATATCCAGATCATGAAATGCACAAATGCATTTCAACAGCTGATAAATAACTGGGTGATCTTGTTCATTTATAAGGGAATGAACTGCAAACAGAAAAAGCTAAGGAGTCTTTAACATAACATCAACTGTACTACTAGTATAACAAACCATACCTTTGATATCTCTTCATGCTTACTTCCATCTGCAAATGTGATACTAACCACCTTTGAGAAGTGGGTTAGGTTTCTCCATCTTGGCATGGCATTGAAGCTATGAATAAAAATTATATAAAGTTCAAGAATAAAGAAAAGAAATATTAGATCTTACTTGTTATCAATCTTGGCCAAGATTGTACATCCAAGCACCTTTCCCAGTATATGAAATTGGGTCCAAAGATAATCTTTCCATAGCCCACCATGGGCATGTAGGCAATCAAATAAAAGAGCCCTATGTACACACCCATAGGGGATATTCCAAAAGACATTCTATGAAGTATAATACTTATTCAAGAAAGTTAAAGATAGAGTCTTTAATCACTTACATCTACATCCCTGAGTGAATAGCCCTTTAGCTGAGTCTCTTTTGCTTCAGCTGTTCTAGCCTTTCTTGCATCAAAGACAATCTTCTTTGATTCCTCACTCTCTCGTAGTTTGTAAGTCCCAAGCTTTAAAAGCTGGTCCTTGGATACAAGACAAATGGGACAAGGGTACTTAGACCTCAAGCCCCTTATCAATGCCATTACACATCTGCAAAACAGTTTACTATATGGCCATCCAAAGTAAAGTAATAGATACACTTACTGCTCCTCATAATCAGCAGAAAGTATGAGGATGATTGGAAATAGGAGCATAAGAACATCATGAATGTCCTTGAAAGCATAACCTGTCTTGGAATAAACAAGAACTGATTCAAGGAGCTTGTAGAAAGATTGATGCCAAACAGCATTTTTGAAGTTGGCAAATCCAGGTTTATTCTTCTCTTCCTCACTTCCCTCAACCTTAGAAATCATTAACATTAACAAATAATCAAAGAAAAAGTGCTTGAAACCAACTATTGGAATCCACCCTACCACATATCCCCCACCAAGTCTAATGTTGCTATTGTGTATTTCAGTTGGTAGATTGGCTAGCCTTGCAACAATTGAATAGCCCTTTGCAGTTCCAAATGATGACAACTTGGTTTTGTCAGAGTAAAGAAGAAAAGCAAGAGGCTTTCCTCCTTCAGGTATTTTAGACTATAGCTATTTCTCAACAGAATCAATGGTCAAGAGTAAAATAGGAACATACCTGAGCCTTCCAAAAAGCTTCAGCTGTCCATGGCTCATCATAAAAGTGAACAAATTTGTCACCATCATACTTGAAGAGCCGCTCTGGATCGAAGACAGCATGAGGTCCAACATGTGGATCCCTCAGCAGGTCAAGGGCCCAATCCATCAAAGGACGTACATGGACATCAAACTTGTGTTCAGTCCTTTGATATGGGACCATGATTTCATGATGCTCGAACTATGACATGGTGGGCAAATCTATACATTATACATGAAGATCAACATACTTGCGTATAACAGTGGGAGGCACTCTCCCAGATCTCATGGATCTCCTTGTCACTGGTGAGCGTGAAGGCTTCCTGCCCACCCATGGCATGGCAGATAAGTTTTACTAGCTGATCAGTCTCATCCTTACTCAAGGCTGCATGGAGAGCAAGTTCCGCAATGTCAAAGTCCAGGTGAGAGCGGAATGGTGACCATGGCGTGATATTACATAGCAGCGGGAGCTTTGAGGCCTTTGCTTGCCTAAAATCTTTGAAAGGGTAGACACGCTTGCGCCGGTGGCTGCGCGGGTGATACTCGACCTTGATATCATCACATTTGTATTGTTTGGCTGCAGCAGGAGTGGATCCAGCTACAAAACATGTCAGTGGAAAACTCAAATCACAATTATTCTTACCCATACCATCAGCAGACTCTATGGTGATATTGGCACCCAGACCGTCATCGAAATCAAAGTGGCTATCATCGCTGGCATCATAGTGAAAGGCTGCAACTCATAACATTAGAACGGAAGGGTCAGTTACAGTGATCTAAACGACTTACCTCGCTGTGTGGGCTGCACAGATCCACCTGCATTGTCCCTCACTCGCTTGGCTTGCTCCTCTGTTGGTGATTCCAAGTCATAGATTATCTACTAACCATTCCCTTCATCACGGTTTCTGGACATACCTTCTTTCCGTGCTCACCTGAGTTCTTTTGCGAGTTGCTCATTCGCTTGATGGTCCTGTGCAGCTTTCTCGCATGCGTGCTGATGAGTCGTCAGTCCTTGAGGGCTGAACTCCCGGTTATAGGATGGACAAGGGACTTTGGTGGTCGATTTAGGCATGGGATGAGATAAATATGAGACAGAGGGCTATGTACAGTGTGACGCTGCTGCCATGAGCAGGACAGCACAGCAGTGGTATGGGAAACGTGGTCATTGCAGAGGGAGTATGATTGTAATCGCATCATAGCTGCTCACAATCAACAAAGCAGCCACCGTGGCGTGGGAATAATCACATGACAATATATTCTAATCTTGACTCAATGCGCATCGTAATGACCGCTGATTACAATAAGTTTCACAAATCTCTGACATACCACAGCATGAAGTCCAAATAAGATGCTGTGGACGGGAACAGAAGAGTTGTCTAAATAAGGATATAGGCAGGGCGCTATGTGAGCCAAAAGAGGAAAGGAAGTCGAGAACATATCTGGTACATGTGGAGGATAACTCCACTACAAATATAACATATAGTGAGCAAAGCAAGAGGCGAGCGAACAGAAAAAGACAAGTGAATAAGTGTACCCCCTTAGTAAACCATAACATGTGTTGTTGGTCACTCCTACTCTACAGGATTGCAGCTCATGCCCTACCTGGCAGGTCAGACTCCTGTCCTGGGCCAAAGAGCGCTCTGTGCTCTTGCCCATTCACTTCCTCTCTCATCCATCCACTCCCTCTTGGCCTTCTCCTCTTGCCAGCCTCGCATGCAGAGCGATGTCCAAAGAGTATCACCTTGCTGGCAAGCAAGGTCATAGAAGCAATGTCGCTTCATCTGCAGATTCAAAATAGGGACACACAAATGAAACAGAAAGGAAATTAATGTGACCTTGGGGTTTTCCAGATTTCATTCCCACCACTTCTTAGCACAGTAACTGCATGTTCAGGTTTGCAGGTGACTGAAAATTGTAATAAAATGAATCATGGGTTTTTCTGCAGCACAGTATTGTACATTATTGTGATCAGAGCTGGGTTGCTAGTGTGTGTGAGGTTGACCATGCTTTCCATCAAAATAATCTGTTTTTGTTCATTCTGCTTTCACTTCTAACATTCTGTCCAGTTCCACCAGATCCTGTGAGGGTGGAGTTGTAAATAGCTTGTCTTCAAAATCCTAACGCAGTCAAATTTAGTTTCTCAACTTTGCGAGAGAGAGCGACACATATGCATTGAAAGAAGTTAACGAAAAATTATATGTCTTCCCTATATTAACCAAAACATTATCTAATGTTTAGCCTTGAGCCTTGAAATTGATGAATGTGTAAGCTGCAGTGAGCAGAAGTTGACGTCTTCACACAGTGTGGGATGGCTTTGCTGAAGTGCAAAAAGAACAACAGATGGGTGTGAGTGGCAGCTCCTTTTCATCTAGTGAGTGTAATTGTGGCATCTCCATGAATGACATGGAAATAGTTATGTAGATTGGTGGGTAGTGAAGAGTGATTGTGAACACACCACTGTCCACTTTTGTCAGTTCCTGAACAGGTTCTCGTGGGTTGAGTACAATGGATTTTATTGTCCTGTGGGAGTCATTCGCAAGATTGGCTGATGGAGCAACATTTTCTGTTATCATCACTTTCATGCCCTTCACAAGAATGACCTTCATGGACAGATTACCAGATCTTTCTGGAGTTAATCTTGCACACTGTAGACGCTCTTCACCTGTTGTTGGACAGTTACCAATTGTGTCTTCGGCAGTTGAGATATACAGTATCTGACCCATCAATTTGCAGTGTTTGTGAATTGATGCTATGTTCCATTATGTGCATACACAGTTTCTGGGAGTGATAAGGATCACATTGTCCCATGGTTTTTCATGGAAGTTTGGGATGTCGCATTCAGGATTAATGAGCACCAGTTGATGGATCTGTTTGATATCAGAGGCTGTGCATTGTCCATAGCAAGCTCTGGTAGTTATCACATCCCATGTTTCGTCCATGATCCTCATTTGCTGCTTTAACATCACCATGGTTTTGAAGTGTTCAAAGATGAAACCTCCCAATTCACATAACACATTCTGTGGATGTCAGCTGAATAGCACTTTTTTCATCTGGGCAACAGGAGGGAATTGATGAAAGTTGCCTGTTAGGAAGACAGAGAGGTCTGCAAACAGGTTACAGATATCGATCTCTTTGTGTTGAGCTTTGATAATGCACACCACCTTCACAAGGTTCACTAATGTTTCCATGGTTAACAAGCTCATCTCATCTATGCCCAGCAACTGTTTTCCTAATATGTTTCTTCAATGACACTCTGCCATGGTTGGTGAAGGATGTGTTGCCCACTTATCTGAACATGGTACCCTTTGAGCCGGAATTCCTGCCCAAGAGTGCAGAGTGCACCTGCCTATAATGTTGATTGCTAAAAGTGATTCATTATGTATGTACCTCTTGATTCTAGCTCAGCTGCTAATGTGGACAACAACTTACTTTTCCCTATACCTCCACTACCCATGATGATCATCAGCAGTGGTTTCTTTTCTTCATCTGGAATGTTGCCTTGCAAGTGGTTCAGCAGAATAGTGAATGCCATCTTTTGTTCTTTGTTAACAGCTTGTGCTATGTTGCAATCTTGCGATGCTAGAATGACACCTTCAGACATTGTTGCATCATCTTCCAGGTGAACACTGCTGGTGTCTTCAAATCCCTCATCATTGAAGCAGCTACCCCTTTCTGTCTCCCCTTTTGTCATCATTTCTGTCCAAATGTCCAGACATGAAATCTGTTCTTCTGTTGCATTTATGGCAGTCGAATGTTGGAAATCGGCTAAAGTTATGTCTTCAAATATCTTGAACTCATTTGCCAAATTGAGCACTACATCTGCATAGGTGGCTTCTTGAGCACTGTAATGGTCTACTAATGCTTCATCTATCTCTGCTTCCATTGTTGGTTTCACTTCATTTTCTTCACTCGCATTGACTTCTACTTCTTTCACATCATGAGAGACTGTTATGGTTTACTGAGGGGGTACACTTTTTCTTACCATTTCTCATTTGCTTGTCTCTCATCTTACTCACTATACATTGTATTTGTAGTGGAGTCGTCCTCCACATGTACCAGATATGTTCTCGATTTCCTTTCCTCTTTTGGCTCACACAGTGCCCCACCTATATCCACATTTAGACTATTCTCCTGTTCCTGCCACAGCACCTTATTCGGACTTCATGCTGTGGTACACATGTTACTGTGCATACTGTGCATAAGAATGTGAGTAACTGACTGATGATTCTTTTGGCACTGTAGACAATGTTTCTGGAGTAAGAGAGGGATGATGAGCTTTGATGTGGCTTGTTATATAGCACACTACACATTCGCAAAACCTTTCAGAGCACAGTTGCTGTTTCATCAAGGTATAAGAGGGTGCCCCTGAAAGCCAGACAATCATGTAAAGATGTAAAGTTCCTTGTCCTTGAGCTTCCACTGTTCCAATGTAAGCCTCCACCTTCCCAAAGAGTGCTGTTCATCTACAAACATCCTGATGTTTAGTTGCTTTCTCAATGTTACGACTGGCCCGGGTAGGGTCGGACGTAGCCTTGGATGGTCGCTAAGAAGTCAAGGGTTCTGAGTGAGCGTACCCTCAATGGTGGCACGAAGTCCAATAGATCAAGGAACGCTAGTCTATGCTAGCGCGACGAGGATTCAAGGGTTCTAAGGTTCGAGGAGTCAATCAAGTGTCGACGTGTCGAGGGTTCAAGGGGT